>JANHFT010005900.1:183158-194186 GCA_032467955.1 Pseudoxenodon macrops | reverse complement strand
AAAAAGCTTCTTCGGAGGGAGTAGCAATGAAAAACGCCTGCAAAGATCGCTTCACTCTTCACTCGCCTTGTTAGGTCTGAAAAAAAGCTTCGAAAAAGCTACATTCGGAGTATAAGATGCACCCAAATTATCAGCCTTTTGAGGGGGGGAGTGTGTCTTATACTCCAAAAAATACGTTAATTGATCAAGGAAAGGGAAGAAGCAATTAAGTCCATTCAGAGGACATGCCAATATTGTTCGGAAACCTTGAAAGAGCTGATGACAAACATTTTGATTAATACATTTTGGATTATAAATAAATCCCTCTCCTCAATGTAGACAGATGCATTCAATTGAAATATCAATCATAGAAGCAATTGAGTTCAACATAAAATGGAATGTGTTTAGACCCTTGCCTTATCCCTCTCACTGCCACTGCTCCTTAACAGTATTTCTAAGACTGAAAACGAGACCCAGTATAGGAAAATTGGTGAAATAATCTGCTCTCTAAACTGGTCCTTACCAGTCTGATGAGCCCTAGAGTCTGTGGGCTCCAAATCTCAGATTTTGACTTTCTAGTTGGGAATTCTGAGGTTACAGTCATGTTCCAACTGAAGTTTACCCAGTTTTACTTTCTGTTAACTTTTAAATCCCCACTATTAAAGGGTAGGTGCATTACTTTAAGGAGCAATTATAACCAATGTTATGACTACTAAGGAATCTTAAAGGTGTCCAAAGATATCAGCTCCTGTGTATAGGTATTGGCAGCATGTAGGGCACAGTATTATTGGGATCTAACAAAAGGAGCTGGGCGCACATCATGAAGGGACTCCTGTTCCCCCTTACATCCTTGTCTTATGTCTCCTCAGCTTGAGCAGTCCTCCCTGCAGGCAACTCATCAACATAGGAGGGAGCGGCTAAGCAGTATGTGCCATCGTTACACTCGCAAGCGACGCCTCCTAACTCCAGATGACTTGCGGCACCTGGTGGTGGATGATGTCCATGAGCTGCTCTATTGCTACGTCCCCAAGGTGGCTTGCACTAATTGGAAGAGAGTCCTGATGGTTTTGACAGGGCAGGGCAAGTACCAGGACCCCCTGGAAATCCCAGCACACGAAGCTCATGTACCAGCCAACCTCCGCACTCTCTCCGAGTACAGCACTCCTGAGATCAACTACCGCTTGCGCAACTACCTCAAGTTCATCTTTGTACGGGAGCCTCTGGAACGGTTGGTCTCAGCCTACCGGAACAAATTCACCCGTAGCTACAACACAGCATTCCATAAGCGCTACGGGACCAAGATAATCCGGCGGCACCGTCAGGACCCTAGCAGCGAAGCCCTGGAAAGTGGCCACGATGTGCGTTTTGAGGAGTTTGTGTACTATCTGTTGGATCCAAAGACCCAGCGCGAGGAGCCTTTCAATGAGCATTGGGAGCGAGTGCACTCCCTTTGCCATCCATGCATTATCCACTATGATATCATTGGCAAGTATGAGACCTTGGCTGACGATGCCAACTATATCTTGCAATTGGTTGGGGCTGATGCAGGCATCAAGTTCCCCTCTTCTTCTAAGACCACCAGAACCAACAATAACTTGACTGCAAAGTTCTTCAAGAACATCAGCCCCTTCTACCAAAGAAGATTATTTAATTTATACAAGATGGATTACTTGCTCTTCAATTATACCATCCCTTCTTATTTACATCTACGATGAGGCTGGTGACATGCCCTTTCCTCATCGTTTCTGCTGTCAACCAACAAACATAGATATAAGATGCTTGCAGTTCTACCTTTTTTTGGTTCATGTTTTATCAGCACACAGAGTTCTCTCCGTCTTTTGTTCCTGTTTCAGTAGACAGAATCTACTATGGTTTGTCTATCCTTTCTCCTGTTCTTAACCAAACAGCATTTGTTTCTAGGAAGCACTGAAACTATGTCCTTTTGTCAGAAGGTGGGAGAATCTGTGTGGAAGTAGGAGACATAATAAAACGTACATGCATTTAATGTGTTCAATTATAATCCCCACAAACCTCTCCACAGTGAGGGAGGAAAGGGGAATATGAGGCAGAAGTGTCTTAATTGCGAACAGTTACTTGGTGTGAGGCAAAATTGTCTGTGAGATAAGAATCTTCTGTGTCTCCCCCTTTTCCCATCCTTGCAGCTGGTATTTCAGAGAACTGCATTTTCTTGGGGGGGGGGTTTGCAGGAGAAACCCTCTGCATTTCCCCATCACATTCTGCTCCCATGCAGTTTCCATCAATTTGCACTGGAGTGATGCTTAGTGGATTGCCCACTTGTCTCTGCAGATTTGTCTATGCGAGAAAATATTGACCAAAAGAAATATTTAATTATTTGCCTTGGCTTTTTTTCCCCCCATGTGAATATGTATTGGGGATGTGCAAAAATGGTTGTGGTGTCCTGTTTTATGTAGGCCTAATGAAACTATTATGCTCCAGCACCAAGCTCTTCAGTTTTAATTAATGGAGCCTCCTGCGGGTGAGAGAAATGAACTCTCGCGGAACTGTATTTTTGTAGGTGATACCAAAGACTTGGAAGGACAGTGGGCCTGGGCAGTGTCCACTGGACTAGAATTCTTATATATGAAACTGGATTGGTATCACGAGTGTGTTTTAAGAAGAGAACAGACTGTTCTTCTGGAACAGCCCCCCCTTCCCCCGGATATGTTTGACTTGTCTTCTCTTGCCAATATGACAGCACTTATGGGTGATAATGGGATAACTGGCACATTTGGAAGGCATTGGATTGTGAAAGCCAAACAGAGCATTGATCAGAGATCCTGCTTTGCCTTTAAACAGTATCCCCCCCAGGAGACATATCTTGAGTTAACCATGAATGGTGCCTTCTCTGTAGAGCGTTGCTATATCGTCTCAGTCAAGTCACGCTTTCTGTCTAAAATGGTTCTCTCCTTTTTCTAAGCGGAAGGATCTAGTTTACTGAAGAAATCAGGGTATGGCTTGGGAGTCAGAGATCGCAGGTGGAACTGGGCCGTAGAGAGAGAAACAGAAATTAAACTGGTAAAATTGAAAGCTTGTACTTGAAGCGGCAATCCTAGAAGACTACATTTAACTCAGTCCGCGTGAACGGCTTTTGTTTAAGTTGGCATTTACATGGTTACATTTCTATGCCTACCAAAATATATCTCCTCATGTATGTAAATCGACTGGAAGTGGAGTTATTGTACAACAGCATCCCCAAACCGGGTTCCTTCTGTTTGCGTTAGCTCTTAACACCCATAAGTCCCACTAAGCATATTTAGATTGGCTGGGAATCAGGGGAATTCAAGTCTAATACAGATTCTGTCTGAATACTTGGATTTATGCAATACGCTACTGAATGAAGTAATGAAGTGTTGCATGAAGTAAGTAGGACATACATATTAAAGACACCATGATTTGGTTCTGCTGTATGAAGGTGGCATCCCACCACTCCACCTCATAGCTACTTGCTTTCTATTAGGCTAGAATGAATTCCCAAGAGAGGATTGCGTAGTTCAGGGTTTGAATTAGTTAGTTCACCTGTACAGCACCCCAGTATCAACCCAAGCTTTAATTTTAGGTAGCTTACATTCTGACCATAGCTTTTTCTTATGATGAGCCATTTGGCAATAAGATGGAGTGCTCTTATGGGTGGAATAAAGTGACAGCAGGGTGATTAATCACAAAGTACCCAAGCAGGGGTGGGTTCTAACTTACCTCGCCGCCGGTTTGCTGCCTCCCGCGCCATGTGGGCGTGCACATGCGCAGTAGAAAAAAAATTCCCAAAAATCTTCCCCCAAAAAGGCCAAAAACAAGATGGCGATGCATGTGCAATGCCAGAAACTCAGCTTCTGCGCATGCGCAGAAGAAGAAAAACCTGGAAAAATTAAAAAGTTTTCCCCCAAAAAACAAAAATTGGGGAAAAAAAGATGGGAGCATCCACGGACCAGAAACGACTCCATGACGTCACCAGCGGCTTACTACCTACTCAGTAGAACCGGTCCGAACCGGTAGGAACCCATCTCTGTACCCAAGGTACTTTGTGATTAATTCAGAATTTGAATTCAAATTCAAATCTGTCTTCAATTGTCAGCCTTGCAAAGTAGGTCAGACAAGAAGCACCCTCAGATGAACTAGATCTAACTTTACTGTAAGGTTACATTAATAGAATCTTGCAAGTCTGAAAATACCTCTCTTCCCCTCTCACCTTTACAATACAAGAAACTAAGGAGGGTCCCTTCTGAGATGTTTGCCCCACACCCACTCCTTCTGCAGATTCAGCTGTCTCTTATCTATTGCCTAGTCTGCTGCTCTTTCTCCTGTCTCCCAAAGTCATTCATGCATACCGTTGCACCCATTTTGCAATCTCTGGGATATGTAGCTAGCATATTGTTGGCTGGGAATTCTGCAAGTTGGAAACCCAACATATAGGAGAGGCACCAGCTTGGGAAGGGTATTTACTTTGTAAGTATGTAATTACTATACATTAACATGTAACCAGTGATGCCGTCTGTTCTTTTGCAACTTTCCCATTCCTTGCTGTAACAACTAATTAATTATATTTAAAATACCAATGGATTAGAAATCCATATTATTTAAAAAATTGAACTAGGTAGTTGTTGTAATCTCCTCAAAAGATTGCCCCAAAGCATCAGGAACAAAACCTAAATGTGTGCCAATATACAAACATCAGTGAAGTATGAGGAAAAAACTTTGTTACCTAGTGATTAAACTTACTTTAAAAAATAAACATAGTTAGGACTATTATGTTATTTAGATAAAAATTCCATTGGCATTTTTACTTCTAGTAAATTGATATTTATTCTTGTTCTGGACACATGTTTCTGATAAAGTGAACAGATCCACCCAAAATTATTTCCATTGGTGAAATAGCCTGCACTCTTCTCTCTTCCTCCCTGGGAAATCATACTGAAGTGAATAGGATTTATCTCTGAGTAGGCAACTATAAAGATGTTGCTGTTGGACATAGAAAAAAACATATATGCTCAGGGACATGGCAGATTCATTTTGCTTTTTTTTATAACTAGCTTGTGATTTGGTTTTTTTTAAATTTTTTAAATCTAACATTTTTCTTTTTATCTCATCAGTAGCATATCAGTTATTCCAACTTGTGAAGATAATATCGAGTGGGGGATGGAGAATCATATTAATCACTTTTGAAATTCTAGCAGAAAAACAGAAACCACCAAGAACCATCATGGATGTATGGCCACCATTGCAGAAGAGGCCTAGCTGTTTCACCACGAAATATTGACATTAATGGAGGGATAGTGAAACTTCAGATACTGGTCTCAGGTCCAGGCAGGGTATGTCCTTATTTATATATTTTAGCTGAAGCTAATAGGTAGTAATTGAACCAATATTATCAGAAAAATGACATGGAATTGTAAGAAATTGTTAGTTCATAGTATTTTTGTCCTGTAAGCAACAGGCTGTTTCTATCATATGCATTGAATTACACTGAATAAGCAAATTGAATTAGAAAGTGATTAGGGTTTGTTTAATATCTTTGAGCCAGTATTGATTCCTGCCAAGTGGCTTGTCAAGTCCCTGTAGTTTTCTTGGCATGATTCCCTCCCCCCCAAGAAGTGGTTTGCCATTGCCTCTTTCCTGAGGTGGAGAGAGAGTGATAGGCCCAACGTCACTCAGCTGTCTTAGTGCCTAAGGCACAGACAAGAATTCTCAGTCTTCAGGTTTCTAACCCAATGCCTTTAACCACAATCTCACAAACTGATTCAGATAGGAGATGCACAAGATACAAATGTATCTTGTATTTTTATGTACACTGATGGCATATGCACCAAAGACAAATTCTTTGTGTGTCCAATGACACTTGGCTTATAAAGAATTCTATCTCTATCTATCTGTCAAGTGTAAAACACCCATTTTAAGTGGGATGTTGTTGATTTCAAATTTGGGGTGGCTGTTTCAATAATTTTGGAAGTGGTTCAAACCTGAAATATTTCTAGACTGAAGAAAGCCTATTTCTTCACGTGAATCCATTATTTGTTCTGCAAATAAAATGTTTCAAACAACAAACCATTCAAATTAAAAATGTGCAATTCTACTGCAAACACATCTGCACATTGCCACCCAATGAAAAATAAAGGTAATGAAAATGCAAAAAGAAAAAGCTCAAGAGTAGTTTACTGGTTATATTTATGGGATGAACTAAACTAAACTGAACTCCTGAACTGAAAACTAATTTAGCAAGTTGTGCGATCTTTGCATGTAAGATTTTAGAGTTCGAGTTCTAATTAGGTTGAATAAATCATGGCTAACTTCAGGCAAGCATGTCTTGTGAAGACAACCAAATCTTGAATGTGCATGGGGGAATGGCATTATTTATTTTGTTGGTAAGATTTGTTGCTACTCTTCATTCCAACTGCCTCTAAGAAGTGTATAGGATAAACAAAGTTTAGAAATGAATGATGGCATCAGCCATAGTAGAGCCACGGTGGCACAGTGGTTAGAGTGCAGTACTGCAGACTATTTCTGCTGGCTGCCAGCTGGCTGCATTTTGGCAGTTCAAATCTCACCAGGCTCCAGGTTGACTTAGCCTTCCATCCTTCTGAGGTGGGACCCAGATTGTTGGGGGCAATAGGCTGACTCTGTAAACCGCTTAGAGAGGGGTGTAAAGCACTTTGAAGCGGTAAGTCTAAGTCCTATAACTATCCACCAGTGACAGACCCAAACTCCCCCCCCCAAAAAAGTGTTGTCCTACAAGGTTTTCACAAGCTTATGGAAACTCATCAGGGAAATGTAGGGCTGTGTCCAGGAGGACAAGCTATTCTCCATTGAGAAGGCTCAAGTACAGGGTCTTTGCTGGAAATATTCTACATTAAGACATTATACAAAACATTCTCATTCACACTCGGGAAGCCAATCTATCAAGTGTCAATTGTCATTGTTCTTGGCATGTAGCAATAGATTGGTGCTCCTCTTGGCTTGGAAAGGAAAGGGTCGGAAGAGCAATTTTCTCCCATCTTTGCAACTTGTCAGTGGAAGGAGCCCCAAAGTCCAGACCTCTTCCCTTAGTTCTACTAAGGCATCCGTTTGTGTTAGAAGTGAAAAGAAACTCTACTTTTCAGGATTACTCCCAGTGGCTCTGATTCTTTTGTAAGCGGTCTTTCTTGCAAGCCGTGGGCTCCTTTTTCTTTCTGAGCATTGCATTAGCTTTCTTATTTATTAAAATTATTTATGTATTAGATTATATTCACCTTTTCTTGCCGGAGCTCAAGATGGGGTACATTAGAAGGCACTCCATAGCCATGCCAAAATCCAAAGCCACGATTTTATGTCTCTTTGCTTTGCTACCATCTAGTGGTCTTATAAATTACTGCAGCTCAGTTTTGGTATGCCCAGCACTTTCGTCTCCCTTTCCCTCCCTTCAACTCCTCCTCTGATGGGTTAGGTTGGGCTGTAAGCACATGAGTGACCTAAATCTTACATGACTGATGGTAGACTTGAACCTGGATCTTCCTTATCCCAGAGTAACATCTTGATTCCTTTGTTGGTCTTTAAAGTCTTCCCGAAAGCTCTTCTGATGTTTCCAGGCAAGGCTGTTACCACACAGCAACTTTCCCTCAGTGGTGGAACTTTATAGGCCACCCAGATGTCATCGTTTTCCACTTGTAATTTAATTTTACCCTTTTAGCTGTTCTCTTGCCACACACACACACACACACACACACACAAATTTGTTAAGGAAGAATGGAGTAATTATATGGTGCCTTTTGACTTGTCCATCTGGAAACATGCTTTTACTGTTATGGTTTTTACAGGTAATTTTTGTTCAATACAGTTAAATATAAATTTCTGGTACTTTTAATACCGTGTTTCCCCGAAAATAAAACAGGGCCTTATTTTCTTTTGACCCCCGAAATAAGCCCTTGGCCTTATTTTCAGGAAGGTCTTATTATTTTTGAGGTGCAAGAGGCGGTGAGCGTGGTCACCTCATGGCTGCTGCTGTGTTTTGGGGAGGGCTTATTTTCAGTGGATGGCTTATTTTAGAGCATGCGCGCAAAAGCCTGATTGGGCTTATTATCCGGGGAGGTCTTATTTTCAGGGAAACAGGGTACCTAAAAGCCATATAAAGCTATAAGGACATCTTAAGGTCAAAGTGGTGAACTGCAGCCATTTAAAGAGGAATGTAATAATTCTTTATGCAATTAGATGCCAATTTTTTTTTCTTAAATGTTTTGCTTTTTGCACATCACCTGATGAAGAGCCCTGGAGAACATGAAAGCTTGCAAAAATATTTGTGTTAATTTTATTTAATCTTAATAAATATCTTACCCGTAATGGATTGGGGTTCTTTTTTCTTTCTTTCTTAAGTTGGCCAACACTGCTTTTTTAGTTCCGTGTTTATTTTTTTTAAAATGTGATTTACTATTTTGTAATTACAGGTTTGTTCTCTGCTAGATTCCTTTCCAGTATTGAAACTGACTGGGAAGCCTCACCATTTCCACTTAACAAGCTATCGAACATTTCTATGAGAGTAATTATTGGATGACAAGCATAACACATTTCAACAAGACATTTTTTTTAAAAATGTGGGATGCTTGCTATTTGGATTGTGTGGTATTCTCTGTTCCATTCAGGAGAAATGCTTTGAGAAGTGTGGAGCTCTGGGATGCTGGAAACTGAGGCATCTGATTTCATGCGTCACAGAGAGATTCTGCATTGATGTGCCCATATATGCAAACCACCTTTTCCAAACTTAATTCAAAGCACTGTACAACCCTACTTGCTTTGCAGTTGAACAGAATAGAAAAAAAAGGGAAAAAATAGGCACCATTTTGTCCAGTATTACCAACCTTGCTGAACATGTACTTCCAAAAATGTACAGATAGAGACTATCATTGAAAGGGGAAATAATTCATGTTGCTGTTTGGTTGCTCAAACCAGTCTTTTCGAGTATGATATCTTCCAGATGTGATGAGACTACACCTCATTGAATTTTCAGATAACCCTGCTTGTGCTAGCTGGCAATATTAAGAACGACTATAATTTCATCACATCTAGAGAGCATCAAATTAGGGAGGACTATCTTAGATGTTTCATTTAGCACAAAGAGATGCAACAAAACTGCAACACTTTGATTTCAGAGCAAAAAAAATGTGTCACATCCTGACTGAGCTCACACATAGCATTTGCTGTTGACTCTTTGGAAAACTTATATGTTTTCAGGGATGATGGTCCATAACTCTTTTTTGTCTGTTTTTGCCACCAGTACTTGCCACTGGTGGAGAGTTTGGTTGCTGTTCTCTCTAGATGAGATTGTATATATAATTGTTCATTATGTTGTTAATTGTATTATTTTGTATATGCTCTGCGAACCCACCCAGAGGTTGGGTTGGCAGAGCATATACAAGAGTTGGGTGGCCTAGAAATATTATAATACATTTAATCAATAATCAGCCCCCTAACTCTGGAATTCCTTCCAATTGTTTCAATGTGGAAGCAGTCTGATTGATGAACATCAATGATGCAGTTCTCACCATGCTGAAGTTGAAAATAAATAAAAATTCTACTGTCCTAAAGAAAGTTTAAATTGTTAAAGGGACAATAGCAATCTCCCAACAGAAAAGAAAAAAAACATGGTAGCACCCCTATTTATTTATGCAATGAGGACTGGCCATGATATACGAATGCAATATACCCACGATGGTCCTTCCATCACCACCACCCCTTCCAGATATGTTGAGAATGTCCCAAGACCATCAAAAAGATTGCTCATGCTTTGTTCTAGAGGACTGAGGTTTAATAAACAAAAGTTTTACAGCTTTTTGATCATGGAACAAAATGCATTTAAAGCAATTTAGCATAGAATAAGAATATGTAAATATAAGTAGATTTCTGAAAGTTTTGAAACAGATCAACGTTCTGTTTCTGACTTGTTTTAACACTTGTTTATTAACAAAAGAATCAGCAAAATGAACCTTTAAACATAGGAAAGAATTGCAAGCTCAGTTGAGAACTAGCATTCCAAACCCAATACGTGAGTTAGTGCTCTAAAGCAGGAGTTTGGTTTCTGTGGACCGGTGGTGGCTTCGGTGGTGGTGGTAGGGCAGGAATGGTTTCACACACACAACCTAAACCCCATGCGCGTGCAAATGAAGCTTTGTGTACTCACCTGCCACTTTGGCAGCCCAGTTCCTAAAGGGCTGTGATCTGGTAGCAGAATGCAACCCAGAGGTACGGACTCCTACTCTTAAGGGCATGCATGCCAATCACACCAGGGGTGGGTTCTGGTTCTTTTTGCTACCGGTTCGCTTAGGGTTGCGCCATGCATGCACACACGCACGCAGCAATAAAAAAATAGCTTCTGCGCATGCGCAGAAGTAAAATTCAAGATGGCAGCGCCCACGGAGACACCAATGGAACCGGATCCGTGATGTCATCACCGAGCTACTAACGGTTCTAAAGAATCGGTTAGAATCGGTAGGAACCCACCTCTGAATCACACCTAATGGATTGTGAATTCTGGAAATATAATTGAAAAAATTGATATACATTTTATTTCATCACTCCCCCAAAATCCCTCTGTAGATGTATCTGTTATTTTGTGTGCATGGTTGTATATTCTGTTGTTCTGCTCATTAAGTATAGCAGTATAGCAGCTGTCATGTTATTTAGTACAACTCTAAAACTGAAGCATTAAATCATAATTTTTCTTTATTATTTTTAGTTATTAAAAGCATCCGCCGTCCATCTTTCCATCAAGAGACTTTCATGTGCCTGTTGATGAAATTGGGAGGATCATGCATATCTGACTTGCACAAATTCTGATTTTGTTAGACACCAGATCAATAGTTCAAATGAACTTCAAAATAGAATTTGGACCATCTGCTGTGAATAGGCTAACTTGGATTAGACAATCCTAGGCCATCAGAGGTTGCCAAACTACAATTCCTAGCCTAAGTGCTCAATGGTAAGAAATGTTGAGAGTCCTCATTGAACACCGTCTAGAAATAAAGAGTTACTTATTTTTGATGTTGCTGTAAATCAGGGGTCTCCAACCTTGGC
>JANHFT010005900.1:152477-166925 GCA_032467955.1 Pseudoxenodon macrops | reverse complement strand
TCCCACCAAAGGTGGTCCCTATTTTTCTACTTGCATTTTTACATGCTTTCGAACTGCTAGGTTGGCAGAAGCTGGGATAAGTAACAGGAGCTCACTCCGTTACGAGGTACTAGGGATTCGAACTGCTGAACTGCCAACCTTTCGATTGACAAGCTCAGTGTCTTAGCCACTGAGCCACCGCATCCCTACATGGTTTAGACTAGAGCAATGCAATTTTCCTGCCCAGTAATATTTTATCATCTGGCTTTTGAATTTAGAAGTATTTGAATAAAATGGAGATGTTCTGCTGCAGAATTACAACCCTCCCCTATTCAGCAGATACATTAAATTATTCAACTGAGAAGAATTTTAATTACCTAATACATCCCCAAAGTGAAAAAGGCTAAATAATATAATGTGCTTTTGTGGAAAAATCAGAATTTATGTATCTTTCTTATCAAATCTTGGAACCCCAGTCTTAAAACAATAAAGGAGAAATTGTATTTCATTTCATTTCATTTGCAATTCTTTAAAAAAAAAAAATCATCTTACCATTGATCACTGGAACGAAAACAGCAATGCCTTCAAAGTTTGGTTTTGCTACAGTTTTGTCCAAAATTACTCCACCAAAGCTGTTTCGAAACATACACACCCATCCATTAGTCTAATTTACCAATAGTTTGAATTGAAACTACTATCATCTATTCAAGCATATATGCAACTATATATCATTAGCATAAACTAGCAACGTACTCTCAAATAAAAATTCAAACCTTACTGAAGTCAGGAAGTTTAATAATTTTTTTACTAATAGAGCAAGAATTTTAATCTTGCCTTCAAGAAAGAGAGCGGTGAAAGAAAAAAGATCCTCACATGAACATTTTTTATGTCAGCCTATCTATTTGATGAGATCTAAATTCTATCAGTTTTAACCGACAAGAGCCACACACCAGTGGAAAGCCAGTGTAGGACATGACCACAGGACCATTTCCTACTCTCAGGTTTCTCAGCAGTTGCCAGTGGGAAAACGCTATCCCTCTAATTATTATTATTGATAACTAAAGACCCAAATGAAAACATTGCAGGATGAAAATGTCTTTATTAAAGATGATGGATTGTAATCTACCGTGCTGGCCCAATATGGATTAATAGACAGGATTTTATTTTATATTTAATTTTATTTTAATTTTCCAGTCTTGGGTTAAGTATGAATGACCAGCCCAAAGTTATCCAACTAATTATTTATATGTTTTACTTATTTGAAGGAAACATCGCCACTCAAAGCGTCAACATTATTTTCTAGAAGCTAATCCCATGTTATGAAATTGATGCTTTTAAACAATATATTAGACCAGGAGTGTCAAACTCGATTTCATTGAAGGTCGCATCAAAGTTGTGTTTGACCTTGGGGGCCAGGTGGGCGTGCTCAGGTGTGGGTGTGGTCAGTTCAACATTACTTGTGTCGGGGGCGCCTGTGGAGGCCTGAGCGCTCTGCCAGTGAAAACGGAGCTGCATGCGGCCCTCCCAAGCTCTCTTTTCGCTGGCAGAGGCACCGCAGGCCACTCCTTCGCTGTTTCCAGGGCAGCCCTGCGGGCCAGATCTAAGCACCTCACGGGCCCCCAGTTTGACACCGCTATATTAAATCATTAGACAAACTGAGGGAAATTAAAAGCTTGAACATTTTTACTACACCAATTTCAAGATAAGAAAGAACTTGCAATCTTCTAATTCTCCTTTTATTTATTTCAAATGCCATAAAACGCCCAACCCATTTTGACTTCTTAAAGATTCAAATCCAGATGCATATTAATAAAGATTTCACTAACATATTCCAGATACGCAGAAAGAGACAATCTCCAACAAAAATCCAGAATTTAACAAAACTGATGTATTATTATACTGGTAAGCACATAGCAATGGAGCAAAGCTCTATGTCCAGTGATGATTACCTGCTGATGATCATTGCAATTATAATTGGCTGCCATCCAGTCTTCAAGACTTCAGCAATGGGAGGACTCTGCCGAGCAATAGCAACCCACAAAGGAATCAAAACAATGAAAATAGTACAGACCATAGGGGACAGGTATGTTATATCTGCCAAAAAAAAAAAAAAAGAGAAGATCCCAGATTTACATCTGAATTTTCAATTCTGAGGGATTAAATCATTTTTGGCAAAACAATTCAATGGTTTTCAACTAAAAACACAGTTGCAGTGATAGACACCCAAATCCCATTGCTCTCAGTACTTTATTTGATGGCTATCCTTTTTCAAACACCTGCTATAATGAACCAACAGAACTAGCTAATGTGAGAACTAACTAGAAAGTGTATTGGACATAAGAAGGAAACATGTTAAACATCAGTAATAAGAATGCCCATCCACCAGGAGAGAAGTGCCTGAAAAATAGAATTCTTCAAATATTTATGTTTTAATTTTTCATCCAAAGAATCTGCAAGATGGACTAAAGTTTAGTAATATAAAAGATACCATAGATATAATATACTATAACTGTTTTTTGCCGCAACAGCTTAATAAACAATGACATCAAGCAAGATCATTATGGCAATAATTCATCAATAGTAATTCAAAATCTATAGGTTTATCTTAGAGGTAGGTCCTCAGGTCTACTTTACTGGGAGTTTAGCATGGATACCTTTATTAGATTAAGGTAAAGATGTTACATGCTTATGTAAATGTCATCATAAAGTATATTAACTTCTCAAATATATTAAGTTGTCATTCATCTTTCAGCTGGACAGGGGGAAACTGAGTTTGTAAACAGCAAATTTAATTACCTAAATGTGGGAAATTAGAAAATCCTAATAAAATATGTATTTATAGGGTAATTTAGCAAGCTCCTTATTGTATCTAAGCAGAAACTTTATCATAATAAAGGACCTAGCCTCTTAAGTCTTAATTATGTGATGTTTTGTCTTTACTTTGTAAAGAAACAATATAATCACCACCCCACGTAAACCTCATAAAATTGACAACTAACAGATATTGCCACAATATTCCATGGAACTTAGATTTGGACTTCAACCTTAATCTTTCAAAGCATTGAGTTTGTTCTTCATTCTTCCATAGACTTGGTTTTAGGATAACTGTCCTGTTACCCCAACAACTTATTTTATGAATTAGGTTAGCAAATGGTCTCATACTCTCCTGTAGAATTCAGTCACAAAGCAGAATTCAGGTTATCTTAATAATGACAAATTGAAGCAGAAAGCATCAACTCATGTTATCTGGTCTGACGCTCTTACTGTGAAATGCAGTTTCTGCCACGCATAATATCCTCAGAGCCTGAAACGTTCCACTAGCGATCCATCTATCCATAGCTATGTCTCTCTTTGCTTTTGAGCAAACCTGGGACTCCTTAGGGACCAATGGCTTACACGTTGCTGTTTTTCTGTGGTTCCCATCTTTAACCAATGCTTTTCTGCTTTTCACGGACATTGGTTTTAGGTAAGACCAGAGAAGCTTACAGATTTCCAGATGTGGTTTTCAAATATATACATATTTTTACTCCCCAGACAATATTATGCTGTGCTCTTTGGAATGATTGTGACAGGATGGCCACTGTTAAAAGGTAACTTTTGTCCCCAATTCTGTTTCAAGCATATATGTGTCTCATTGTTGACCTGAGGGACCCCGGCATTTTGTAGTCTTTTCCAATGAGGATGGGGATTGTTTTTTTTTAACATAGATCTTTGAATATTTCTATTCAGCTGAGAACATCACTGTTAAAATCACCCATAATTCTTTAATTAAGTATTCATAGAACTGATCTTGCCAGTTACACTTTAAATGAACTGACTGAACTAGAGGAACAATTTTTTTTCCATGCAGGCGCACCACATGTAGGAAGACTGTGCTTATCAAACAAGTAAAACATGCATCAAACATTGGTGCTATTTATTCACTTAGACTTTATATGTTAATAGGATTACATCAAGTTCTAATAATGCTCAATGGGAAAGATACATAAAAATTCAGAAAGACTGAAAGACAGCATACTTGTTTGCACATCAAATACGGTGCTATTCCTATTTGCTATGGCTTAGTTAATTATGCCATGGATTAGTTAACTAAGCCATGGATTAATTCATCATACTATTTGATCTGGAGTCAAAAATGTGACAAGTCCAAAGAGAAAATCAGCCAACCACTTAAAATATTATATTTTATGCTTTTTTACAAACAGATCTGTATATGTGTAGACTTTCAAACAAAACATGTTTTATTGAAGTAATATTACTAGTTTTATGTCATCCTAACATTTTGCTTGCAGCTGTTCTTCAAAGGAAGAGTGAGCTTCTTTGTAACTGACTCCTCAGCAGCTTACAGACACACACACACCAAGAATTGGCTGGGCTTTTGTATTCACGATTGACAAAGTCTGATCATGTCACAAGAATCCAAGAATCCTGAGCGGATCCTTGTCTAAGTAAACTTCACCCGCCAGTGAAATGTCAGAACATTAGACCACAACCATTCAATATCTCAAGTTCATCATGGCTTGATTAATGCTCACCATGAAATTTTACACCAGTATAATATTGAGATAATTATCAGGAAGAGGGGAAAATCTTAAGATTTTTTTTCATAGTAGGCTATCACACTTAAATGGTAATAGAATCCAGAGAAGTCAACCTCTATTTTAATAAAAATCTAATGATGGATTTATACATACTGTCATGGAATTAGACCAGTGGTGAAATCCATTTTTTTTACTACCGGTTCTGTGGGCGTGGCTTGGTGAGAGTAGTGTGGCTTGGTGGGCATGGCAGGGGATGGATACTACAAAATCCCCATTCTCACCATACTCCAGGGGATAGATACTGCAAAATCTCCATTCCCAACCCACTCTGAGGCCAGTCAGAGGTGGTATTTGCTGGTTCTCTGAACTACTCAAAATTTCCTCTACTGGTTCTCCAGAACCTGTCAGAACCTGCTGGATTTCACTCCTGAATTAGACCTTCATGCCATGGTGCCTTCAGCTGTTTTGGATTTCAACTGCCATAAGGATTGAGAGAGCTGAAGCACAAGAGCTTTGGGGAAGAAAGCTCATGTAACACACCATTATGGCAGCTGAAATCCATTTCTTTTAGATTTTTTTTTCTGGTTACAGACTGAATTGTAGGAGATTTAAGTTGACCATGTTCCTTTTTTGCTTTGAAGTGAACATACCATTTAGCCCAAGTTCATATTTTCCCTTATAAAAATCCCAGAGTACTATTGAAATTACCAGACTATTCTGCCTAGAATAAAATGTACTGTGTTTAAGACAACCTCTATTCTCACATAAGGACTGCCCTAAATTACTTCAAGCAAAGAATCCCTCCATCACTTGCAATGGAACATTTCATAGTTGAGTAGTCCTTATCTGCGAGACACTACCCCTCAATTTTCTTCCATTACTTAAACTGCTCTAGTGTGCCTTCTCTTCTAGAGATAGTCAGTGAATCTGAACTATAAATAGAATAATTATTACTATCTTAACCTGCTTCCCCATAAATGACCTGCAATAAATTAATTTATCGGTTCCCTTTAGCTAGTATCTCTTTGAACATTTTCAAATGATCGAATAATATATAGCATTGGAGTGACCTTTAAAAGGACAGGAGACCTTGTAAAGGAGACAGAGAAGAATGCTGGGCCAGCAGAAAACAAAAATGAGTCAGAAGCAGAAAGAAGGAAACACCTCGAAACAAACAGAACAGTGCCAAACGTTTGATACCCTAATAATCTTTCTTATAAGATTCTCCATCTGTAATTGGCCCAAAGCTGGGCTAGTAGCAACCCAATCTCCAGTCAATGTGGTAGAAGAATTCTTGAAATGTGCTTTTCATTTTCCTGCAAAAGATATTGTAAAACCCTAACAAAACTGCATTAATCACAAAGCAAGCAATTTCAAAGAAAAAAAAAATCAGCCTCCTCTGGGGGTGGGGGGGAAGCAAGGTATAATTCTACAAGATACAATATTATGTGACAGAAGCTTGCTGCTTAAGAAACAGGTGGAAATGCTGTATCTCTACCTGGTTTATGAGGGAAGAAGGAAGTGGCGAAATGCTTGAGAAACCTAAATAAACTCTGGTTTTGGTAGCAAGATATTTACATATTTTTCAAATCTCTCCTCTATAATTAGATACAGAACACCATAGTTCCTTGTACCTTTCAGCATTTTAATATTTTGCAGAATAGGTATTCCAGGAGTTGCTTGAAGTAGGGAGCAGGGTTGTCTCCAAAATTAATGTTTAGAACAGCTGATGAGATAGGCCTGCTCCGTCTTATCCAGTGAGTTTTATGGAAGTATTTTATGGATGTGTTTTTTGGGGTCATATCTCATTACACATCAGCTGAGTTCTGAAGTGCATGAATGTGGCACCAGAGGTGCAATACAATGTACGGCATGTTTGCTGCCTTTGAAAGAAAGAACAGGATCCATCCAGAGTAGCCATAAGTAGCCATGTGATCTGCTTTCATTTTTAAAATTATAATTTCTCCTATTGTTATATATTTCCAAAGGGAAATAAAAAGATTGGAAATAAAGTACAAAGCCTACAATTCAGCCACCCTTCAAAATACTTTCTAGGTCATTCAAAAACATCTACCTGTGCCTGTACTACTTCATAATATGAAACATTCATACTTCATATAGAGAAAGAATGGGCTATTTTATATATATAAAGTGTCCTGACACAAAGACTGAAGGAAAGATGGAATTTGGAAATGCTTTAAGTTTTTTTCACTGCCAGTTTAAATCTGCCAAAATATTATTTTTATATAGCTTATATTGACCCAGAAATCTATTATTACTAAGGGTTAGGGTTAGGGTTAGATAATTTCCAGGGTATTTGGCATCCAAGAATGTTGATGCTTCTTACCAGTCAAAGAACCTTAATTTCTCTGCATTGGTTATTTGCCTTTTAATGCCTATTAATTAATGAACAAAGGTCATTAAAACTCACTAAGATGAGTTTTCCATATACAGATGTTTGTCCATTACTGCATTCCATACTCAGCCTTCCAAGGCATCTCCCATCGATACAGAAAACTATTCCAAAATAATTTTTAAAAAAAATATTGAACTTGTTGCCGAGTTCTTATGTTTTTGCTCATCAACATACCTATATATCTGAAGAGAATACTGCTAATTCCAGCCAGCAGACTAAGAGTAATCAAATCTCCAAGACTTGCAGCTATCGGAGTAGCAACATTATCCGGATTTATCCCAATCTTTCTTGCTCCAATGATCACACCAATCATCAACAATGCTAGGAAAGAGAGAGACCACAGATTTAGAAAGTTTCCAATAAATCTACAGAATAACAAAACTTCAGAACATCCTTGGGACTTCTTATCTTCCATTGCTCACAGAACTAGAAGCAGCAGGCCAATTTGCCAGGGCCTTATAACTAGACTAGAATGGAGAGACAAGAGAATAATATCAGATTTATTAGCATCTAAGATGCAGTAAAGAGAATCAAAAGGTACTAGCAAAAAACAGACCAAATACAGCACCAAAAGACCATTATTACAATTTGAAAGTATCAGCATCTCATTCAAAATTTCTCAAAGACCTCCTGAAGAGCAACAATCTTATCTACACACATCCCATCTGGCATGAAACTGTACAGCACTCTCCAAAATTTGTTCTCTGTCACCTTTTGGTCTAGATATCACAGAAAGAATTGAGGTGTCCATCTTAAAACACTGCTGTTCCATTCATATTTTGCATTTATACACCAGCATTTCTCATGTGAAACATAGCCACTTGTTCCTTCCTCTTCTTAAAAAGTCATATGCTGCTCTCTTGTGGAAAACCTGCACACTTCTTGGAACAAAACACTTTTATTATTAAGCCATATTTCAGGAATAAGGCCTCATAATCCTGACAGGATAGGAAAAAAGTCTTAAAGGTAGAAAAAAAACAACTATCTGTGACAAGAATTACCTAAGATGAGGGCAGAGTTTTGTCTAAGCAGAAGAAGTGATCTCAGCAGGAACAACAGAAGGTGGTAAATAAGATTTATGCAGGGGTGGGTTCTAACTTACCTCGCCACTGGTTTGCTTCCTCCCGCGCTGCGTGGCAGCACCTCATGGGCACATGCACGCTTTGTGTGCGCATGTGCAGTGCAAACAAGTTACAAAAAATTACCCCCCAAAAAAGGAGGCCAAAAACAAGATGGCGATGCATGTGCAGTGCCTGAAACTTGGCTTCTGCGCATGCGCAGAAGAAGAAAAAAACCGGAAAAAATATCCCAAAAAAATTCCCAAAAAAAAGATTGCGGCATCCATGGACCAGAAACGGTTCTGTGGCATCACCAGCGGTTTACTACCTACTTTATAGAACTGATCCAAACCGGTAGGAACCCACCTTTGGATTTACCGTACATAAAGAGTAAATAAACTGAAAGTGAGACTGTTTTCCTAAAAATCTCTGCATAAAGCCTGCATAAATCCCTGAAGCTGCTTGCAAGTGCCCAAGGGAGGCTTGCAAGGGATACTTATGAGAAAATGATTGATTTTTTTTATGATACTAGTATGTTTAAGAAATATAGAAAAATGGAAAATATTAGCTCCTACCTCTATGGAACTGATTCAGAATTTAAACCTGTAATAGCTGGTTTGCTACCACATCTGCAGAAACAAAAACATATCTCAAAAGTGAACTTCCTCTCAGTTGAAAGTTACTTTACCTAAACAATGTCATTTAAAAAAAAATCATAGAGTTGTGGCAGCAATTTTCTATGGAGCAACATCCCACTAGGGAGGAGGATAGTGCTAACCCCGTTAGTCTTTTGTAAGACTTCTGAAGGCAAGCTGTTCCACTGGTTGATTGTTCTCACTGAAAGAAAATTTCTCCTTATTTCTAGAAATATTTCTATTTCTTGAAACTCTCCTTGATCAGTTTCCATCCATTATTCCTTGCCTGGCCTTCAGGTGCTTTGGAAAACAGATTGACCCCCTCCTTTCTGTGACAGCCCTTCAAATATTGGAACACTAATACTGTTATTCTTCATTCAACTATTTAATTGCCCTGCTGTCCCACTGAATCTTGCAACTGAGGTCTTATGGAATTGCACCCATGGCTTTGAGGGGCTGCATCTCAAGCAATACACCTGTGAGTAAGCCAGATAAGAGTATTGGTCTGGTCTGCCTCATTAGAAGGACAGATGCCTGGAACAGGTTACTGTATAATGTATATGGTGATGTATTTCCATACTCCTGTTTATTACTGATACAGTCCATGCGATTTCCTAAGGAAAGGATCCAAGTAGTAATGAAATAATGACCAGGAACCAAGTGCAAACTATGAAGAGCAGAATTAACATTTCAAAAGCAGGATCCACCGGTATTCCAGGAATCAAGAGAGCTTAAAAAACAGCAACAACAACTCACCAAGGAAAAAGGCAGCTACAAATGCTGTTGTCAGGCTGCTGGCACACAACACAACGGCATGGTTCAGTTCCAAATATCCATTAGAGAGTGCGCCTAGAAGGATTGCTGCTACAGCTGCCAGAAGGCCTATTACAGTGGCCTGTACCTGTCAAGCAGAAACAACGAAGAACAGAACATCTCAAGATCCTGAAGTGTGCCATCAGCTGAGAAGCATTTCTTCAGGTCTCTTGTCTAGATGGCAGGCATGAAAGGCGGGTGACTTCTTAATGTGTCGAGTCTCCCCAACAGCATCATCCAAGGATGATTAAGCTTTTCCAGCAGAGAAAAGCAGTATGTGTTTTTTTGTCCTTTACTTTATCTTTGCCAGTTACTGTGCTCGTTTCATAGTACAATGAAGCAGACTTGTGAAAGTAAGTTCATGTGTGAAATAGCCAATCTGTAACACATGAAATGAATTTCACCCTTCACCGGCTTCTCCAGAACACATACCTTAAGCAATTATTTTTAGTCAGCTGATAAATGTTTTCTTAAACAACAAAAAAGATTGAAACGTCATCCAAGGAGGTGGTGTGGAACGTCTGGAATGCAATAAGGAGTATTTGCGAATAGTTTGATTGGAATTTTAACTCTTAACTTATGATAATTTAGGTGATGCTGAACTGTAAGTTGTAACAATTCACTTTCGGGATGCTGAGAACTGTACTTCCACAATACTTGGTGGGAGAGCACATATTTCCCTTTCCATCATCGAATCAATTAAATCCTGTATTTAACAAGGTAATTAGATACTCACAGTCATAAATCAATAAATGTTTTTCGCCACTGTCACGCCAACACTCAGTGTTTGGTTAAATGGGCACTGAGTTGGGAGAAATAAAACCTAAAAATCTAACTCTGGGTAATCAAAATGTTACTGAATTGCTAGATAAATTTAAGTTTAAACTATTAAGTTTAATTGTAGTTCTGAGTGACAGGAAGTAAGTTGAAAAGTGATAGGAATGATCATTGTCTTGACTCGTGAAGGGAATCTTCTGTGTAGGTCTTTCCAATGTCTTATAGTACCTAACAAACTTGTGGCTGTAGGAATTGGGTGCTTCTACACCACGGGTGTCAAACTCAATTGCATCACGTGATGTATCGTGACTTTTTTGCCTTTGTGGAGCCGGGATGGGCGTGGCCTGCATGTGACACATCCAGCCCACGGGCCACCAGTTTGACAGGCCTGTAATCTAGACTGACAGCTCCTATTGCCACAAATCAAAAAGTAATATGTAGTTTCTCCAACTTTCCCTCTCATTCTTATTTCTGTACAAAAAATAATAATAGAAAAAAGAAATGTTATAAAAGATTTATGCCTGGACCTTTACCCTAAACATGTGAATAAATAACCACCTCATTAGAATAACAAACAAACATCAAGACTTTGTACAAGAAAAAAACATTTCTGAAGTGACACAATTAATAAACAGCTGTAATAAGTGAGCATCGGTTCAATTATCCAGGGGTTCTAATTGATTAGTATTATCCAAAGGTCTCCATAAAAAATGTAGATTTGCTTACCTGAATCAAGGCCATATTGCAAATAACCATTTTCCATTTTTCCTGTGTATTATCCATCCGGCCGGTATTAGCCTGGAATGCAGAGGAGACAGCATTTATTTCTTATGCAGGGAAGGGAAGGGAAGGGAAAGGAAGGGAAGGGAAGGAAGGAGAGCACCTGCTGCAATAAGATTGTCCCTATGCTTTGGCAGGATTGTGCCAGGGCACAACTATCAATCTCAATCATTTTCATCTTTATGAAAAACCACTAGAGATACATTCTGCAGGGAATGGATTTCTTTTTCCTTCCAACTGGCAATGTGACCAGTTTAAAAATAGATTTACAAGGGCTGTGCCCCAATTTGGAGTACATTTGGATGCCTAAAATCAGCAGGCACAACTGCAAAGTGTCTGAATTTCATATTCATCTCCAAGGCCTGCTCCTTTGGGTTTTATCACACCAGCTCATAGAAGAAGCAACCTGATCCTTGTAATAAGCTACAACAACATTGTATCCACATCTAAAAATATTTTCAAATCTGTGGGGGGGAAAGGGAAGGAAAAAATGGTTTGGGAATTCTGAACACAATAAAGCCATTTGTTTAGGTGAATAAGCTAGGCTGATAGCACAATAGGCTGGCCCTGACCTTGCTGGCCTTCCAGAAGGGCTTAAATACAGTGCCTGGCTTTGACATCTGGCCTAAGGATCAGAGAGAAGTATGGAGACTGTCCTTGAATTGCTGTGCTCTCTCGGGGAATGTACTCTATGCCTTTAATAGTTTAATTGTTTTTAATGTTTGTATGGTTGTTTTATTTTTATTTTTAATTTCTTTGGTACTGTTTATGTTTTAATTGTAAATCACCTGGACTCAAGAATATAAGATGGGCAACTATGTAAATTGAATGAATGAATAAATAAGGGAATTATAGTCAGACAAAATATGCAAGCCTCCTAAATCCTTCTAGCGACCAATGTACTAGCAAGAGGAATATTTTTAACTTTTCGGGTCAACCTAAATGGTTGGTTAATAAGCACGTCATTAATTCAAGATGCCAGGCTTAATTCAGAGGCATGCACATGCAATACTAGCTCAACTCTCCTAAGCCAATACAGTACAGGTTATCTCGGGATAGGTTATCTTGGGATATTGTCCTTTTGGTTGGTAGCTTTTCACCTGATTCAAGTTAATTTTAATGTCCTTATCGTTAGGATTTTGCTGTACTGTAAACCATCTCGAGTGAGGGTAGTTCATAGCAAGTGGGTAGCATATAAATTAATTAAACAAACAAACAAACCCCTCTCTTTTCATAATCATGGATGGCAAATATTATCAAGATCACATTAATAATAGTGAGGAACTTCACTCCTGTCTTTCTGTAGATCTAGGGTGAAGGGCTGGTGGTTTCATCTCTAAAATGGCTCCCTCCAATCTTTGCTTACCTAAAATATAATTCTTTCCAAATATGTGGTACAGTGGAGAAACCAGAAAACACAATTGTAATAGAAATGTTGTTCATGACCACCATGGAAAGTAAAACATACAGGTCTAACCTATATAGGTACGATAAGAACTACTGAGCCATCTATGCATTTTTCACGACTGGATAGGTGATCACATGTCAATACTTTTCTTGCCAAACAAGAACTCTAAATCCTTCTCTGTATATTAAAAGACAACATAAACAAGATACTTACAGCTGTAGAAAGTCTAGATGCCAAGGTCATTTCAAGGTTGCCTTTCAAACCAATCAGGGCTGGAATCAGAATAAACATTTCTCTGATTTTTATGAATATTTTCCAGTGCTGAAAAGGAGAGAAGAAAGCATTAATCCATTGTGATATTAGTTGTAACATGCACATTCATACAAGCTTTGAACTACTGTACTACATAGATTTCCCAGCAGCTTTGAATTGTATGCTTTTTTCCAGTGTGGATAGATCCTCCATCAATATAACTTTGAAATTGGCAGCTAAATACCTAAGCAACAATTAATAAAGAAAATTGAAATAAATCAGCATTCTTGTCACAGTCTTATAAAAATATATCACAAAACTAAAGGCAAACTATTTTTTATTGGACCAAACATACATCATGGAAACTAATTAGACAATTCCAATTATATCATTCAACCTTTCTTTGCACTCCCAAATTATTTGAAACAATTTCAAAATCATGAAAACAATAAGCCAGTACTTTAATTTTATGATCTACTTGGTGGCCAATCCTGCACAACAAAGTTATTTTAGATTGAAGAACATAAAGTTCAAGAGTTTGTTGCTTATGATTATAAATGACTTGAAAGTAAAGAGAAAAAAACATAGTAGAAAGTGCAGTTTGTGGTGATAAGAGATTTGTGTAACTCTTTTTCCATTCCTTATATGTAATGCATTAATGGACTGTTTCCTTTTCTGTTTTATGCCTCTAAACCAGAGACACCATTCAAGTAGCAGAGAATTTCTACAGGATTACAATTATTACAGTATTTAAAAAACCACAATAAACATATTATTGACTATACATTTTAAATTACAAATAAACCTGAAATCACAGGACTGCCTCTTCACTTTTTAACCTGTTTCGCTTATTATTACTGAAGCAGGGAAAGCAATGTTTCTAATAATAATATAATGGGCACAGTTCAATCCACTGATATCAGTGAGACTTTTCCCTAACTACATATTTAGGCATAGAGTGTTCTGTGACTGCGTAATCATTCCTTGGCTGAGTTCACACAACATGCTAAAACCTAGTATAGTTTAACAAAACATAGGATAGCTTTGCAAAACATAAGATCCTTATGTCTGGACAAATAAATCATATTATGTTTTAACACGTTGACTTGATTCACACAACATGCTAAGACAGAAACTATCCAATTGTGATTTAACCGAGTCTAATGTTTTGCACACAAACCCTGCACTCTTTTGTATGAGTCTGTGCACACCTGGAGGATTGTTAGAAGGCTCAAAGGCCCTATGAAACTAAGCAATCATAAACAAGAATTCTATTTATTTAGAGGACATGATATATGAAGAAAATTATTTGGGCCCGTAACAGCCATTCATTCCAGACTAGGAAGTTCCAAAGCATACATCCACTAATCTACTGCACTAGCATACAGGTAGATCTCGACTTATAGCCATTTGTTAAGTGACCATTCAAAGTTACAATGGCATTGAAAAAAAGTGACTTAGGACCATTATTCCCACTTACAACCGTTGCAGCATCCCCACAGTTACATGGTCAATATTCGGATTGGTAACTGGTTCATATTTATGACGGTTGCAGTGTCCCAAGGTCATTTGTGAGCTTCTGACAAGCAATGTCAATGTAGAACCAAGATTCACTTAACAACTGTGTGTTACTAATTTAACAAGTGCACTGAATCACGTAACAACTGTGGCAAGAAAGGTTGTAAAATGGGGCAAAGCTCACTTAACAAATGTATGTACACTGAGAGCACATGCACCAAAGACAAATTTCTTGTGTGTCCAATCACACTTGGCCAATAAAGAATTCTAT
>JANHFT010005900.1:134049-147439 GCA_032467955.1 Pseudoxenodon macrops | reverse complement strand
TGCACTCTAACCACTGCACTACAGTGGCTCATTATTATTAATCACCTAAACCATTTATATCATGATCACTGTAGCTGTGCCAATGAATTTGGTAGTACTCATGAAGCAGTCTGGTTGCTCTGCTCTCTTGATATTTTTCTCCATCAGACAACTGCCATATGCAGTTGTTAAAAAAAGGAAGCAACTCCAGCTTTTATGAATACCCAGATCTTGGGTGAATGGATTTATTGTTCCTTATTATATTATATTCCAAACACTACCGGTATGTAAGCATCACTACAGCGAGACAGTCCTCGCTTAGTGATCCTGACTAGAACTGGCATATCTGCTTCTAAGTGAAGTGGGAAATCATGTGACCGTATCGGTGCTTTTCAGCCGGAAAGAGACAAGATTATTGTTCTTAGTTTCACACCTTAGGCTTTTGTTTGCCTCCTAATCACTACTACCTGCCCTTTGGAATGCTTGAGTGCCTGCTTTGATCTATGCAATTTTTCTCAATTGCATTAAAAGCAATGTGATTGAACTGGCAAGCCTAGGATTAGAAGATGTGGATGTGCTGTTCAAATGGCTTATTATTTTGAAATCCTATTTCCAGCCATAGGCATGAAAGCCAGCTAGGTGACTTTGGGCCAGTTACTCTCAGCCCAGCCCACTTCACAGGGTTGTTTTGTGGAGAGAATAGGAAAAGGGAATATTATGTATGTTCACCCCCTTGAGTTACTTATAGAATAATAAAAGTGGGATAACAATCAAATACATACATACATACATACATACATACATACATACATACATACATACATACAACATACATACAGTCTATCACAATATTCTCTTTTAAGCAATTTTTCGTGTCCCTCCTGGCATGTGAGGTGACATGTGGGTGGGTTCTGGTGTTGATTAATGCCCTGAGGAAGGGCAACCCCCTCCCACAGGGCATAAATGCCACAGACTTTTAAAGTGTTTGTGGTCTGCCCTTTTCTTAAGGAGCCATCACTGGATTTCACCCTATTGGATAATTTTTATCCTGCTTTTTTTTCTTTTAACTTAATCCCTTAGTTCAGGTATAGTCGGAAACACTGGGTGAATGTTTACCTGGCCCTGCCTCACACGGTCACACCTACATGGAGTTCACAGCAGACATTTTCTCTTTGCACTCTGAGAGAGAAACATCCGCCGCTATCTAGGACTGAACTAGAAATATATGCCATAGAAAATTGCTGCTTCAGGCATTTATCCATTCAAGATAAAGGAATATTTTCCAATTTAAAACTGTTGGGTAACCCACATATTTCTGTCTTAAACTTTTGTTTGGAAACCGAACTGAGGCCTACTGATTATTTAATGATGCATTTTCAGTGTTTTTCTTTTTTCTCATTAATAAATCGGCATCTTGAGAACAATCTTTCATCTACTTTCACTTTTAGGCCAACTCATGAGGTAACTTTTTAAATGGTACCTTTATGACATTATTTGCCATATCTTCTCCAGCCCTCAAGCAAAATGAGAAGGGTGAATTCAGGCTCATAAAGGTTGCTCATCTCTGCTCTAAGTGAAAACTGATTACTTATTTATATGCCTATGCTCTTTAGACAGAACATGGTTTAAGGCTAAGTCTTCTCTTCCTGTACTCTATACAATGTCATGCACCATGATGGTACTATGTAAACGATAACATCACCAGCTTGATAAAGTGGAAAAACCAATTGGGAAATAAACTGGGTTTGCCAACAAAATCAATACACTTCTGGAACATCAAGCATAACCCTCCTCCAGGTACGGTAATTGGCTAAATCATTTTAACTTGGGATACTACTAAAATCGATTGCAGGAGAGAACCTCGAAGTGTGAAGAGAACAAAATGCACACAGAATCCCACACCAGCCTCCACGTATTCAGGAGGGAACTAAACTCACATTAGCTCAGCTGTATATAAAACATTCTGAAACACGTAAAAATCTTATGAAACCCAATTGATTTCCTTCATGCTAAACAGTAACATGAAATTAATGCAAGCAAGAAATATGAACTCTGGACCAGGGAAAACAGGCAGAAGGTATTTTAATGTCATCCTAACAGAAAAAAAAGGGGCAACATGACCTCTTACTTCACTAGTTAAATAAATTAGATAGCACAAGCAAGGATTTCAATGCTGAAAAAGAACGAGCTTAATCAAACTGCTTGTTTGAATTTAAAAACAAGACCCTGCTTTTATTTATTTTATACAGTTTATCTACATTTCATTCCAGTGTGGCTCCATGTGGTGTACAATAGTAAAAAAAAATAAGAATAACAGTGCATGGTTAATAAAATAACAATATTTAAATAAAGTTTACTTGTCGCTGAATTCATGCCGAGTTCCTTCAATTAAATATTTAAAACGGTATTTGTTGCAGCAAGATTAAGCTCTCTGATGATTTGTTTTAAAAATATGCTTGCTTCAGGAGCTTGCTGTTTCATCTTAGTAATTGCACAGAAAACAATTTGCAATATAAGATTTTTTTAAAATACAGATAAAACCAAAGAAATCAATGGGAATTAGCAAATAAAAACATGGAAAAACATAGGATCATCATTAAAAAAAAACAACCTAAGAAATGATAGAAGTTTGATTTGGATCACATATAATTGAACATGACATTAGATCGAATGTGATAAACCGTCTGAGCTGGCAGTGGGCCCAGAAAAGCTCCCCCCCCCATACACACACACCTGGAGACTTTCAAATGCATTGGACTGCTACTTTCATAATGCCCATTGATGTGCTGGCTGAACTGCTATGGAAAATTTAGTGCAACCCATCTGGAGCATATAAAAGGCAGCAACTGGAAACGTTTTTGCACCATCCAAATGCATGCATACTAAAATCTACCAACCTTATATTCAAAGGTACATAGAACATACTCTTAAAAACTGAGCACTTGTATAATCCATTAGATTTAAATATGAATTAACTATGGAGGCTTACTCCCTGGTGCATACGCACAGCATCCAACTAAATGCAACTCTGAGCAAGGAGATCTCAAAATCAGATAAGATGTTATTGTTTACGTGCCACTAAACTGTGTGTAAAAAAAACCAAAAAACAACCAACCCTGCACATGGTCAAAACGTCTTAGGCAACCAAATGCAGCAAAGCAGATGCCCAGAATTCTTGTTCATCTTACCTGAATATAATCCAAGACCATTCCCGCCAGGACCATGCCCATGCCTGCCAGCAGGTAAGGCAGGATCACCTGGAGGCCAATTGCTAAGGTTGATTCCTCCTGTAGTTTTGCCATGGCCACTTTTGCCTCGGGAGGCTGCTTCTGAGGCAGGAGCAAAGGGCCATCCTCTGTGCCCTGGCTGCCAAGTTTGCTTTCTTTGTGTTTACTTTTGCTCTTTGCTTTCTGTCTGGATCGCTCTCCATTCCTGGTTCGGCCTTCCTTTCTACGCTGCCGAGTTTCTTCGCCTTTCATGTTGATTTTTCTCAATTCAGGAGTCTTTTGAGGAATGGATATGATAAAGCCCAGGACAATCCATCAATCAGACAATAAACAAGAGGAAGAAAATAATAAGATTCAACATCCTATCATAATATTTAAAAATTCTGGTATTTTTTCTTTTGAAAACCATCTTTTCCAAACTATGTCAGTTCTTGCAGTTCTTCCCATGGATACACATTTCACCAAAGACCTACACAATCTGCCCACTTATTGACGCAATGGCAACTGAATGCTTCCTTCCAAGAGCCTGAGCTTCTCAAAGAAACTTTGGCCCATTCCTCTGCTATTTAATAAAAGCATGCATGTATTATATAAAATACGCAGCCTACCCAAATTCAGTAATCTGAATTTCTAAAGCTATTTATATGGGACAGCTGGATTTCAATGAAATGAATGCATCTGTGAAAATCAAAGCTACCTCCTGGCTGCCAAAGTCATATCATTCATATATATATATATATATATATATATATAATTTATTTATTCAGTCTCTCAAGTTAATGTCCTTCAGCTTGTTGGATCAGAATTCCCATACTGTCTGGAGATAATTAGAGCTGTATTCAGAATACAGAATAACAGTTGGAATAGACCTTAGAGGCCTTCTAATTCAACCAGGGGATTCTATAGCCTTCCACAAAATGGTTGTCCAATCTCTTCTTGAAAACCTCCCACAAATTCTAGAGATAAGCCTTTCCACTGAATTGTTCTCATTGTTAGGAAATTTCTCTTTATGTTAACTCAGTTAGAGGGCAAAATACTAGGAAATCTGCACCTATTCATTTTTAAGAGCCTGTTCCCCCCACTCCTAAAATGCAGCTTCAGCTTTTAAAATCTTTCTCAATAACTGGATGCATATTTATATAGGTCCTACTGCACCATTTCTTAGATTTCTCATTCTGGTTGATGATAGCCAATAGCATCCTTTCACTGCAGTTTTCTGAATATATTTGTATGTGCAAAGTGACATCCAAACGCAGCTGGGATCTTTTGAATGAGGAAAATATATTATTTTCTGAGCCACATTAAAATTGTGGAAAACCAGCAAGTTTGCTGGTGTGAACTGATACTGACTTAATGTGTGAGATTCCCAAGCAGTGAAATATTTGATGAAAGAATTTTGCTTCAAATCTTCCAGATTGCCTATTAAATCAGAAAATATATCAAACTAAATAACATTAGTAATCAAATTGAATAGCTTAACAGGATTACTTCACTAGACTTCTGATTTAGTATAAGACCATCAGATTTGTAAGACTGGTTCATCTCTTGGGTATCAGAAAGGATGAGATTGTTTCTCCAACTCCAGATCATCCATTACAGTGAATGACAGCAACCAGTGCAAGGAATTGAATAGGATGACGTAGAGGTGATAGGACTACCTGTTCCCTTTCCATTGTCTCCTTTCAAGTTCCTCATGATACTAAAACATAAAAAGCACTATATGAATAATGACCACAAGAAAAGAGTTCATTCTCATCTTGCAATTTCGTCATCCTAGAAAAACACAACGGGTCAGAGATGAATTTTTTCATCTATTTCTTGTATTCATAATCTTGTTTATACTTATATCTGTTATCTATTTTATGTATTTATTTATTTTGTCAAGCATGTATATGACTACAGACAAAGAATAAACATGATTATGAATATACAAGATGTACAAGCATGGTTATGAATACATGGTAGAATGCATCACATGCTTGACGAAATAAATCAATAAATAAATGAAATAAATAAATACACGAATGCAAAGGCCAGGAGGACTCCAAACGTAGTTTAGGGAAGCATTTACTCTCAAGGGACCTTTCCACAAAGCCCGGGAGCAGGGAAGCACCTCTCGCGATCCCTGGCCACTTACCCGGCGCATTTGTCTTTTTTCGCCAGAGTCTACCGCCCCCTGCGGCCCAAAGGAGGCACGGCACGCATCTAGAGCTCAACCAAATGAGGACAGGCAGCGCACAAATGGCAAGGTGTGGTTGTGGCTTTGTGCACATCTGGAACGGCATGTTCTCCGGTGCCCTGGATCTCGCGCTGTCAACCCTGCGGCTGAGGCGAGTGGAAAAAGGAAGCGCCGCGCCAGAAGAGGAAGGACGCAAGAGATGGGAGGAGGGGGGGTGGGAGCTCGTGGGCAGGGGCGGCGGGGTGGAGAGGGAGCCGCTTCGCCGCCGATACAGTATGGCGACCCTCACAGACAGCAGCCGGTCCGAGGCCTGCTAGGGAGGCGGCCGAGATTTGCACAGCCGCTGTGGCCTCCTTCCGGCAAAGCTACCATCCCCGCTCCGCTTGCAATGCCATCGGTTTGATTTGCTGGCACATCCAGGAAGCGGAGATAAAGCGGTGGTTTCAAGGGGAGGAGAAGACTCCGCCCATGCCGATAGGTTCACATTAGCCTTCCCCAATCTGGTGCCCCCCAGATGCATTTGACTAGGGTGCCGTATCTCGGCTGGAAATTCTTCGCTGTCTTCCATTGGCCACTCGAAGTTTTGCTACCTCGCCTTTTGACTTAAAACTCTCAGGATGTGGTGGAGTTGGGAAGCTTCCTCTCACGTTTTGCCCCACCCCCCAGAATGGTAGCTATATATAGCATGTATTATTGGTGTTTTGCAGGAAATCCCACTAAGAATTAAAGCGATAATCGTTGGTCTTTAAAGCGCTATAAGAGACTTTGTTTGAAGGCTGAATTTCTGAGGATGAAGCCTTTCCAGTAGGAATATGAATTACGTTTTTAAAAAACTTTAAAAAAATAATAACTTTGCTCTGAGAACTTTCTGTCTCCAAAGCAGGAAACAGATATTAGATAAAAGAAAGTTTCCTGCTGAAAATCATGGAATATTGATGAAAAGTAGAATGATTCAAAATGTCGTTTTTCTTTTCAAGTGAGATGAGATGAAGATACAGGTAGTCTTTGACTTACAACACTACATTTAGTGACCGTTCGAAGTTGCAACGGCACTGAAAAAAGCGACTTGTGACCATTTTTCACATTTATGACCAGGGGTGGGTTCTATTTTTTTTTACTACGGGCTCTGTGGGCGTGGCTTATTTTGTGGGTGTGGCTTGATCATGTGACTGGGTGGGCGTGACCAACTCAATGTCACTAACATCAAGGGGTGCCTTGCCTGGCCCCTTCCAGCCTCAACATATCTATAGTTCTGTAAAAATGTTGTTCCCCTTTTTTCAACTTTTATTATCTACATACTAGTATGTAGCCATGTTTCCAAACACCCAAAGTTTGATCACATGACTCCTGGGGGGTCCCTCCCTGTTGGAACTCTGAATCTAGGTTGTAAGTAGCCCCAAGGTAGGCCTGCCGTGACTTTGAATAGTCACTAAACCACCAGTCGTAAGTCAAGGACTATCTTTATGGGTAGTTCTTGACTTACAACCATTTGTTTAATGACCATTCAAAATTGGAACGGCACTGAAAAGGGTGATTTATGACCGTTTTTCACACTTGTGACCATTGCAGCATCCCTATGGTCACAGGATCAAAATTTAGACTTGCTTGGCAACTGCTTCATATTTATGACGCTGGTTGCATTGTCCTGGGGTCATGTGATCCCCTTTTTGCGACCTTTTGACCAGCAGAGTCAACGGGGAAGCCAGATTCGCTTAACAACCATGTTACTTACTTAATGACAGCAGTGATTCACTTAACATCTGTGGCAAGAAAGGTTGTAAAATGGGTCAAAGCTCACTGAACAAAGGTCTCACTTAGCAACCTACCCTTTGGGGTCAATTGTAGTCATAGGTTGAGGACATGCAGGCCCTGGCTATGGTATCATATATCAACATGATGGCATAGCGGTAAGAATGCAGTATTGCAGGCAAACTCTGCTCACTACCAGGTGTTCGATTCTGACCAGCTCAAGGTTGACTCAGCCTTCGATCCTTCCGAGAACCCAGATTTTTGGGGTCAAGATGCTGACTCTGTAAACTGCTTAGAGAGGGCTGTAAGGCACCGTGAAGAGGTATATAAATCTAAGGGCTATTGCAATGTAGGAGATGACCAGGCTGAGCCCAAAGGAGGAGTCAAATGTGTCATCAGTCATGACTCCCTGTGTGACCCCAAGAGATCTAAGTCCAGCCCACATCAAATGCCTTCTTAATTCCCACGCACTTCCCTTGACCTTTAGTAGGTCAGATTTTTGTAGAGAGCTTAAGTTTACAATACATCTTTATGCTCATTTGAACTGCCGGAATCTCCTGATTTGCCTGATATAATTATCACAAAATAAGCTTTAAAAAGCTGTGTGGCCCACCCCGGAAATTTTCTCTTCCTTTTGGATAGAAATTTCAAAAACCGATGCTCTTTTCCTCCGTTGGAATCTATAATGAAAAAAAAAAAGGAGATTATTTCTCTGCTCAGCAGTCGCTAATTTGCAAATTAAAAGACCATTCTGTACAAGTGGTAGGGTAAAACGCTCACTCATGATTTTTTTTCTTTTATCTTCCAGGCGTTTGCAGTTTGTCGGTCTCCTCCTCCTCCTGAACCAGTAGAAGAAAAAGATTCAGAATGTGGCTTTTAGAGAAAATCCGGGGCTCAGTGGAAAATAGCGGTTCTCGCGGTAATGACTCCGCCGATAAGTCCAAAGGACCTTTGTACAGCAATGTCTTGACGCCGGATAAAATCCCGGATTTTTTCATTCCTCCCAAGTTGCCGACGGTGCCTCCTGAGGCGGAGGAAGGGAACACCAAACCCAATCTGGGCACTTCGGCCTCCGAGCAGAATTTATCTGCTCGCAAAACCCCGCGCAGCCCTCGTTTGCCCGTCAAGGCCGTCTCGGAGAGCAAGAATCTTTTAAAAGCCGCCAGCCGACACATCATCCAGATCGAGAGCGCGGATGAGTGGATGTCCGAGGAGGACTACAGTACCAACGCAGACCCACAGTCCCAGACGGCTATGTCGCTGCCGTATGTCCCCAAAGCGCAGACCTCGTACGGCTTCGCGACGCTGATGGAGAGTCCTCACACGCGCCGTAAGGAATCTCTTTTCCACAGCGAGCACACCAGCCTGTGCCCATCCCAGTCCTCCTCGCCCAGCTCTCAACGGAAGTCCCCCTCAGGAGGGAGCAAGACCAATGGAGAGAGCGCCCACCTGAACCCCTCGGACATCAGCATGTCCCTCATGAATCCCTACCGCTACTTCAGTGGAGGAGAGAGCGACACCTGTTCCTCCGCGGAGTCCTCCCCCTTCGGTTCCCCACTGCTGTCGAGGTCGGTGTCCCTTCTCAAGATCTTCAGCCAGGAGAGTCAATCCAAGGTCATCAAACTCAAACACTCGGTGGCTCGCAACAGTTCCCTCTCCACCGACGACAGTTCGGCCGACACCAGTCCCAGCTCCCAGCGCCGCATGCGCTGTGCGACCCCTCCAACCGGGGGAGCCACCGGCGGGGTGCAACCACAGCTCCTCGCTCCCACGGACTCCCAAGACAAATATCACAAGGAACACGTCCTCGGTTTTAGCAAAGGAGGCAGCATCCGCTTGGTGATCCAGTACAACCCGTCCAACGCCCGGCTGCGGGTGCGCATCGTGGCCGCCGAAGACCTCTACGACAAGCACTGCGACGTCAGGAGCATCAACTGTTGTGTGTCTCTCTATTTAAACCCCGGCAAGGTGCAGAAACAACGGAGCACGATCATCAAGAACAGCCGCAACCCCATCTTCAACGAAGATTTCTTTTTCGACGGGCTGGGCCTCAGCAACATGAGGAAAATGTCTCTCAAGGTCAAAGTGGTCAACAAAGGCAGCAGTCTCAAACGGGACACTCTGATGGGCGAGAAGGAACTGCCCCTCACTTCCTTGCTCCCCTTTTTATAAAGTCTCCCCTCTCCCGGTACCTGTGGCCTGCCGCTAACCCCAGCCGGCTTCTTTCCTGTTCTGCATACTGGGAGGGGTTGGGGGGGGTCTGTTCTGCTCGCGCAGATTCCTCCAAGGTCAGTCAGCGTTTCCGTAAAATGGGTGTTGCATGTTTGAGGTCCATGGAGGGGGCTTCGCAGCATTTTTGCATGAAACCTCAGTAGCTTGCCGCGCGACCCTATTTTCTTAGAAGGTCAGGATGTTCTCTTGTCTCTTGGGTCAAGGTGTGTCCCCTTGGTCGCTGCGAGCCGATCTCGTTTCGCGGTGACCGTGTTGGGAGGTAGAGGGGAAGAGAGCCTGGGAATGCGAAGGGAAGCCGGAAGGTTCCTTCTAGTGGGTTTTCCTCCGCGTATAAGGAGGCGGCTGCATGAATCAACCAGGTTTCCACCCTGTTTTCGAGCCTCTTCCTCACAAATGCATGCCGAGAACCTGAGAATGTATCCCTTTAAGATGCATGCCGGTTGCATTCGATTCTGTCGCGTCGTTTGAGCAAGTTGCCAATCCCGCTGGAAGATGACCTGAACAGACCACTTGGGCTTCTGCAGGAGGGACGTGGTCACTTTCTTCGCGCACCCAGGAAAAACGTCTTCGCTTCTCAAATAGGTGCAAATTCCAGTTTCTGATTTGGGAGCTAGGGGTCAACATGTGTTTCCTGAAGGAAGGGGAGGAGGAGAATGAACTGGGCCGAGAAGCGCTTCTGAAACCCAGCTGATGATTCAGCAGTTGTCCCCCAAAAAAGGCTGGTTTGCAAGATTTGGGGGGATCGGACAGAGACCTCTGCCTCCCATGCTCTGCTTGACTTCAGGGGAAAATGCAGGAATCGGAGCGATGTCCGATATGAACTTTCAACCCGGAGGCAAAAAAAACAACAACGGACTAATGGACATTGCACTGTCTGGACAGTAGATCAAAATTAAGGAAAAACATACAGAGAGAGAACAAGGGAAAGAGGAGAATATGGAGGGGGACGGCCCCAATGATTTTTTAAAAATGTTTTGATAATCCTGGCCTGAGAGACCATCCTCAATAATAATAAGTAATGATAATTTTAAAAGTAGGCTGGGTGATACTCACGGAATGGCCTTATCCTGCACTGTTCTGCTTTTTTGGAGTCTTCGGATACTCCGATCACTCCCAGCCTTAAGAGTTTGGAGTCTTTCAATCTGCACTTCGGATGGCTGGAACCCATCGGAAGATAAATCTCAGATGGGTCTGAGGAAATAGAGAGTCCTGATTGAGACCCCCCAACCCTCCATTCAAACAAGAGGGGGGTAGGAATCAGGGTTAACCTCCACAGAAGTGTTTTTCAAACTTGACACCTTGGAAGTTGCTTCCATTCCCAGAATTCCCCAGCCAGCATACTTTAAGATGACTGGACTTCAATTCCCAGAATTCCCCAGCCAGCTTGCTTTAAAATGACTGGACTTCAATTCCCAGAATTCCCCACCCAGCATGCTTTAAAATGACTGGACTTCAATTCCAAGAATTCCCCAGCCAACATGCTTTAAAATGACTGGATTTCATTTCCCAGAATTCCCCACCCAGCATGCTTTAAAATGGCTGGACTTCAATTCCAAGAACTCCCCAGCCAGCATGCTTTAAGATGGCTGGACTTCAATTCCCAGAATTCCTCAGCCAGCATGCTTTAAAATGACTGGATTTCATTTCCCAGAATTCCCCAGTCAGCATGCTTTAAAATGGCTGGACTTCAATTCCCAGAATTCCCCAGCCAGCATACTTTAAGATGGCTGGACTTCAACTCCCAGAATTCCCCAGCCAGCATGCTTTAAAATGACTGGATTTCATTTCCCAGAATTCCCCAGCCAGCATGCTTTAAGATGGCTGGACTTCAATTCCCAGAATTCCCCAGCCAACATGCTTTAAAATGACTGGACTTCAACTCCCAGAATTCCCCAGCCAGCTTGCTTTAAAATGACTGGACTTCAATTCCAAGAATTCCCCACCCAGCATGCTTTAAAATGGCTGGACTTCAATTCCCAGAATTCCTCAGCCAGCATGCTTTAAAATGACTGGACTTCATTTCCCAGAATTCTCCAGCCAGCATGCTTTAAAATGACTGGACTTCAATTCCCAGAATTCCTCAGCCAGCATGCTTTAAAATGGTTGGACTTAGCCAACCCCCACAAGGGGTGAGGAATTCTGGGAGTTGAAGTCCGCAATATTATATTAGTCAAGTTTGAAAAATATCACTCTGCAGGTTGTTTTTCAGGGTCATTCAAGTTGGAATTTGGAAACGCTGAAGATCAAACTCCAGGCCTTCTTACAAGTCAATTTTTTTCTGCCAGGTTGTGGTTCCTTTCTAATATTAACATTCTTTTCTTTTCTTTTTTGGCTCAGTTTTCCTAAGGCTCAAAAGCAAAAGCAAAAATGTGCCAAGAATCCGTACCCTTCATTGCAAACAGCTACTTCTCCTAAGTGTAGGTAGGGTAGTTAGGTGCTGTTCTTGCAGGATCTTAGGGCCACAATCAAGCAACCATTGAACAAACATGGTTTACAATGTTATTTTGCAACCCATAAATGAATATCCAGATAAGAACTAAAGAAAAGATCCATTGGGATCATAATGTGAAATACGGGTTGTCCTCAGTTAATGACCACTTGTTCAGTGACTGAACTTACGACCGTATTGTGCAAATGATCCTTTGAGGTTCTGGCTGTCCCAACATCTTGCACTCATGATCTGGACGTTCGGCAACCGGCTCACACTTATGACGGTTGCAGCCTCCTGTGGTCACATGATCGCTATTGTGATGTTCCCTGCTGGCTTCCCACAAGCAAGTCACTCACACTCCAGAGGTTTTGTGCACTGAGGGGGTTCGGCTATGATGAACGTAGCAGCACGGCCTATCTGTGCACCTTGGCACATCTGGAAGGAGCCACCCTTGGCTCTGCCATGCTTACACCCTCATGCTGTTCTGTGCTTGTGCCGTGCCAACCTTACACACACAGCAACAGCTACCTAACCACCTACAAACGTGCTTACAAATCACTGGGAACTTTCGGCTTCCTGCAGGCTTCCCCATTGCCTTTGCTGATTGGAAAGCCAGCAGGAAGTTAAGAGATCCTCCCTTAACAATCCGCAATCTTTGCTTAATTAAAGCAACAGAGAGGGCTGGAATTGCTGTCACGGAGCAATGGAGTCACACGATGTTGCACTTTATGGTGGCATCACTTAGTGATGGAAATTCCAGCCCCATTGCTGTCATAACCTGAGGACTGTACGTAATGTACGTAATGAACCTACATCGTGGCCAATACCTATTTTTAAGGCATTGTTTTTTGTAGGCTGTGGAGAAATTCTTATATCCCCTTCTTAATAACCGGGGTCTTCCAATTCACCCTTTAATCCAGTTCTCAGATTTGTTCCATGTGTAAATTACAGGTAGTCCTTGACTTACAACCACAATTGAGTCCCCACTTTATGTGGCTAAGCAAGACAGTTGTTAAGTGACTTTTACCCTATATGACGACCTTTCTGGCCACAATTGTGAAGTGAATCACTGCAGTTGTTGAGTCAGTAACACAGTTGTTAAGTGAATCTGGCTTCCCCCTTGACCTTGCTTGTCAGAAGGTCACGAAAGGGGATCACTTGATCCCTGGATGCTGCAAACGTCATAAATATGAGTCGGGTGCCAAACATGTGACCCTAGGGATGCTGCAACGGTCGTAAGTGTGAAAAATGCTCACAACTCATTTTTTCAGTGCCACTGTAGCTTCAAACAGTCACTCAGTGAACGGTTGTAACTTGAGGAACACCTGCAACCTCCCTTTTTGCACCTCTATTTCGGACGAGATGAGTACAGTGCAAAACCTAGCATTGTATGTTTTACTACAGGACAGTATTTCTGTATGTGCAGAGATTACAAAGGTTAGTTTGGTGGAAGTAAATAGGCTTGCCCAAACTCACGTGCCCTAAAGGCGTGATGGCAAACCTATGGCACGCGTGCCACAGGTGGAACACGGAGTCATATCTGAGGGCACGTGAGGCGTTGCCCTATGTCAGCTCCAGCACGCATGCGCACGC
>JANHFT010005900.1:94989-116994 GCA_032467955.1 Pseudoxenodon macrops | reverse complement strand
TTGTAGCAGATAATTTTGTGTGCAACACTTAGGTCAGATCGAAGGTGGCGTAGTTCTAAATTTTCTAGGCCCAAAATCTAGGCATCTTGAGTGCACTCATGCTTCCTCACACCCACTCACCTGCTTGCCCATCCACCACACACACACACACACGTCACACATCCACGGCTACTTTCTAATTTTTATAAAGGTTTGGTCCATGGAGGCTTGGATGTAAATAAATGTTGGTGTATCCATATTCGGCTGGATGGGATGGAAGACTGATAGGGAGGCACGATCATTTCGTGGGATCATTTCCTGTCCACAGAGAAGGCAAAAGAGGGTGCCTAGTTCTATAATCGGGGGTCATGGGAAGCGCCACAGATGGGCTGGGGATAGTGGATGAACTCAGTCCAATATATTGTTGCCTGAAACAGGAATCCGAGTCTCTGGTGGAGATTCTAGGTTAGTGAGGGCTAGTTACTGCCGCTGAGAGAGGTGGCTTGCAAGGTAATGGCATTTTGCTCTCTTTAAACTTTAATCTTTCCTATTAATTCCCAGCAACTGGAGAATGTATGAGAGTTAATGTTCCATGAACGTGTTTCTCACTCGACAGTCTCTTCGAGCTAATTACCTTCAGGTGCTAAATGGAGGGAAATTGCAATCCATTTGGATGTGGGGAAAAAAAATTCGCCTTTCCAATCCTCTGTGAAACATTCTTTTTCCTGAGTCTTGCAGAAAGAAGGCACTATTTTTTTTTAATGTTATCCTTCACACCCACATTCACACACACCAATATTTCAGGAAGGAAGGAAGGAAGGAAGGAAGGAAGGAAGGAAGGAAGGAAGGAAGGAAGGATTTCGAATTCAATGTTAAAGAGAGGAAGAGTCAGAATCTGAGTACATGAAAGCTAACAATCTTTCCACCAATATTTAGCCATGTTGTTTTTCACATATACAGCTGCAGTGTATGAAAGTAACCCTGGGTGCCCCCCCCAGGACAATGCAAATACCTAAAAGCCAAGAGTAGTAAAGTGTATTGATATAAGGAATCTGTTCTAGGGCTAGAAAAAAAAAGTAATTCAACTCAGAATGTAATTACAGTGACTCAAACCAAAAGTACTAATTACAGTAATTAGACAAGAAGTATTTTCTCAAAGTGGCTCCTCTCCAAATAATATTTTTTGTTAATTCTAAAGCTTGCTTATTTGGATTTAAGGTACACGGAGCTCTCAGCGCAATCCTTTCTTTGAGTGTATATATATAATTTCATTGCAGGTCTCCAGTGCCACTTTCACCTTCCACACATCCGCACGGTGGTGGCCTTTTAAATAATTCTGTCCTTTCCAAAATGTCTTTGAAAATTAAATATTAAAAACCAACTAGGGGGTGTAGGGCGTCTCATAGATAGATGGCCACTCAAAGCACTTCATTTCTATCCTGGCATCCTATAAAAGAACACTTAATTAAATCAAGAAAACCAGGAGTGCATCCAGAGGTGGGTTCTTAACCGTCCGGTCCGGTTCTACCAAACCGTTAGTAACTTACTGGCCTGGCTTGGTAGAACCGTTAGTAACCCCCAAGCCTGGCACGCCCCTGAGCTGGTTCTTTTGCTTGCGCCATAGGCGGCCTCATCTTGGATTTTGCTTCTGTGCATGCACAGAGGTTTTTTTAAAGCACTGCGCATGCGTGAACTGTACACGTAGCTGCAGCACACCCCTGAGCAAACAGGCAGTAAGAACATTTAGAACCCACCTCTAAGTGCATCCCAACTTCAAGTAAATCTGTGTATCACAAAAGCAGCTCACAGACGTAGCTCAGCTGGACTACTCTGGAGAATTTACCTTCTAAATCTCATCCGGCTTTTTGCACAAGTTTCCCTGGAATATTCACTTTTTCTAAATCTTTCTTCAAAGACTATCAGAAAATGAGGGTGTCAGCATTCCAAATAGCATCCAGAATTAAATCAGGCTCCAAGGCAAAGCATTCCTCAAAGTTCCAATTTATTAAGAGAGCCATGTTGGCACATCCATGGAAACCCGAATCTGAAGATTTCCAGGTTTTCACCACCCAGTTGAAGGTTCAAGATCTTGCCCCCACACCCACAAGTCCATCACATGGTCCAATCATCCACTGCCAAGCTGGCAGCTTCGCCCATCCATTTCCGGTCAGGTGCAGAGCCAAAAGATGACCTTAGCTTTCTAGAATTTTGTTTTGTTATGGCTACAATATCCCCAGCTCCATATAATCCCCCCTCCCATTTCCCCACAATAGAAAATGCATAGTAGAGTAATAGCAAGTGTGGCAGGCCAAAGATCCAAAAGAGAATATGGTTGTAGGCCTTACAGGAAGGCTGAGTCAACCTTGAGTCTGATGAGATTCAAACTGCCAAATTGCAGGTAACCAGCAGTCATGAGAAGTAGCCACTGCACCGCTGCGGTTCCTTGATCACATGACTGTGGAAATTTTTAAACAATCTTAAGGATGAGGAAAGGTCAAAAGTCACTTTTTTGAGTGACATCGTAACTTTGAATGGTTACCAAACAAATGACTGTAAGTTGAGGACTACCACATTTCCCCGAAAATAAGACAGGGTCTTATTTTCTTTTGATCCCCGAAATAAACACTTAGCCTTATTTTTGGGGACGTCTTATTATTTTGAGGTGCAGGAGGCGGCAAGTGGGTTCACCTCATGGCTGCTGCTGTGTTTTGGGGAGGGCTTATTTTCAAGGGACAGCTTATTTTAGCACATGCGCTAAAAAGCCTGATTGGGCTTATTATCCAGGGAGGTCTTATTTTCAGGGAAACAGGGTACCTGTGTACATGCAATGATAGTGATGCTAAGCATCCCATTGTGATTCTTCAGAGGCTGAACCATACAAAGACAATAACGGAAGAAGTCTTTCTAAGGCTGATTCCTCACTTGGAAACTCTGGATTTACATTTCCAGGGTCAATGTTCTTTTGTCTACCTCTAACTTTTGAAATGTGTATAGAGGTACAGAACCCAGTCCTGAATAGCAAGCTTGCATTTTGCTAATTAAAAAGAGAAAAGGAAGGAAGGATGCCTGGGTATAGATGGATAGATGGGGAAAGGCAAGAGAAATGTTGCCGCTAGTGCCAAGGCAGGCAGCCTCTTGTGGGTTGAGACAAAGTCCAAATACAAAACCCATAGTTGTGGTTACCCCCAACATCACTGAAGTGCAGTGAGATGTACAGTTCTGCAGCTGGAGCATAACTCTGTTTCCCGGCTGCCAAGGCTAATTTTCAGCTAGCTCCTAAGCTCTCTGATCTTGACACTGATAGCTGAAGAGTTCGCAGAGCTACTGTTAGTGTAATTATGATCCGCAAGGAACAGGCTGTGCTTGGCTTCAGCTGAGGCAAGAGGAGTACACATTTGGTTTATAAATGGCACACATGGTATGTTAGTTATGTCTGAGCTCATAGGCAAACCCTCAGAGGCAGAGGATGATTTATTATTGTTTCTAGGACAATTTTAGGCTCTTTGAGAAACTGGAGTGCCAGGAGAGCACAGCCACACGCAGCACAATTGTCTTAGGAAGGAAGACTGGCAGAAACAATCACAGTGTTTCCCTGAAATAAGAATTCCAAGGCTGATCTGTGGCCATTTATTTATTTACTGGCATTTTTAATCCCATTGAAAATGATTCTATGCCCATAAAAAGTCCATCGTCAAAGCAAAACTTGTCAACAATATGCCATGTCCTTCATCCCTAAACAATTCAAAGGAAGAGTGGCTTCACTGCCCTCAGGTAAGAACTATAAGGAGGCCATGATTTGGGCCTCTGAAGGGAAGGTATTTGACAATACAGGGCTATATCCAAATAACCCCATACTCTAGCGCTCCCTTCTTTGATTTCACATAGAGGGAACCCTCTCAACACCCATATTTGGACTGAACAAATTAGATAAGTGAAGTAAGCATCAAGCCATACATCCAGCAGTTCAAGTATACTCAGAAGCATCTTGCGAACCAAAGCAATGCCTACAAACCAGTATTAAATAGCACTGGCAGCTCTGATCCATCAGCAATCGACCTGCTTCATTGTGCTCCATTTGTTCTTCATGGCAGAGGTTAATTTGGGACCAGGTGCAGATATAGAGAGCCCCAGAAATGACCATGGAGAAGCTATACAGAAACCGTGACAGTACACATATGTAAACATGCTTTAAACTTTAAACAAACAGAACATTAGGTAGAAACTTGGACTAGCTCTGAAAGCCCCTCTCTCTCAAACCCACACTCCTTCAAAGGGGTGATTGGGGACCATGTAATAGTTGTCAATAGTTAAAGATAGTGGCTTCTTCATGATGGGATGCATCACTTCCTCTGTCAAGATAGAGGACGTAATGCCCTTGTAAGTCCCGTGCACAGGTGGATTCCCACCAGTTTGGACCGGTTCTATAGAGTAGGTAGTAAGCCGCTGGTGAAATCACAGAATCAGTTCTGGTCCATGGACGTCGCCATCTTTTTTTTGGGGATTTTTTTTTTGGAAAAAATATGTTTTTTGAATTTTTCTGTTTTTTTCTTCTGCGCATGCGCAGAAGCTGAGTTTCCAGTACTGCACATGCGTCACCATACTGTTTTTGGCCTTTAAAAAAATTTGTACTGCGTATGCATGTGTGCATGGCCACGTGACGCAGGAGGAAGCGAACTGGCGGCGAGGTAGGTTAGAACCCACCAATGGTCCCGTGTACATGTCTTCCACAGCACACACATCAAGTCCAGGTCAAAGTGAACTAAAGTGATTCTACTTGTAAAATGTGGCCCAAGTTCTCATGGGGAGATCTTCCTCTTCCCACTCCCCAAAAGGGAGCAAGTGACCCTAAATGAAGCCCCTGATTGAGGTGGCTGCTATTGTTCTTCTTGAATGCAGTAGGTTTTTAAGTACCAACTGCTGGGGATTAACTGTTCTTGCAAACCTGGGATACTACATGCACCAAGGCTCTGCACCAAGGCTATATTGTTAACAGGCCAAGTATCATGCTTTGTATGTACTCAAATTAGATTTTGTAATGTTTTTAGTGTTTTAATGGTGTTATGTTTTTAGTGTTTTAAAATGATTTTAATTGCAATATACGCTTTTGAATTGTGAGCCACCCAAAGTCCTTGGCTAAGATGGGAGGCTATAGAAATCAAATAAATAAAGAATAAATAAACTGTGGAAGGAGGTTCGCCTGCCCTGCTTATGGGCCACTCTTGGCCAGGAATGGTAGAATGTGATGAATTAAGCAGGCCATTGGCCTCATCTGGCAGGGTACTTACATTCTTATCTTCCTCATGAAGTGACCCTCAGTTGTGTATGATAGATCCTATTATGTAAAGGAAATCACTGCATGTCTCAATAGATTATCATTAACCTCTTAAAGTGAAGGACCAGAGTCCTTCACACATCATCTTCTATTCTGCAGCTTATTTCATCTTTTACAACAGTGGATTTTCTTTTAATTGTACAAGATGCCAAAGGCAATTCTCGTCCATGCACTTAGTTATGGGAATTCTGTCTGGAACCCAATCGAACAAGTCCAGAGATATTTCATAAGAAGAGTCCTCCATTCCTCTGCTCGAAATAAAATACCTTATACCACCAGACTTGAAATTTTGGGCTTAGACAGTTTAGAACTTCACCGTCTTTGGACCAATCTAAGCGTAGTACATAAAATCATCTGCTACAATGAATACTTCAGCTTCAACCAAAACAATACAAGAGCACACAATAGATATAAATGTATGGTAAACCACTCCAAACTTGATTGCAGAAAATACAACTTCATTAACAGAGTTGTCAATGCCTGGAATGCGTTACCTGACTCTGTGATTTCTTCCCCAAACCCCCAAAACATTAACCTTAGACTGTCTACTGTAGACCTCACCCCATTCCTAAGAGGTCTTTAAGGGGCATGCATAAGCGTACCAGAGTGCCTACAGTACCTGTCCTATTGTTCGCTTTTATCCGAATTAGTAGTTGTTTAGGAGCAGCAGCAGCAGCAGTGAATTGTACCATAGTTGCATTGTTGTCTGCTTCTGTTTAAAGTGCAGTACTGTTTTCATTGGTGTTATGGGGACATTCTGTTTCCATAGCTTAGGGTTTGGAAAAGAGAGCATTTTGCCTCCTGCCAAATCAACCCCATCAAGGAACAGCCATCACTCATGTACAGAATCCAGAGTGAGCGGAAATCATCAACAATGAAAGAATTATATTATAGGGAAATGACCCAAAAGGTGCAGAAAGAACTAAAAAAAAGTAAGAAGTTGGTATGTTTAATAATAACAACGAATGGTTTTTGATATTTAATCCATTTTGTGAAAGGCTTGGCACAATATCTTTTTGGCCCTGCCAACTGAGCCCTGGTTGTCTTCAAAATGCTTGTTCTTCCATCTTGTCCATCACGGTCAAATTCCTATTTCCAGTGTAAACATCTGGATTTTACCTAGCGGTCAAAAGCTTATAATAAATAATATATTATCTGTATTTTCCTTCTCAGTTATTGAGAATCCAGGGCAAACTCAATTCAATGAAGTGCTAAGATTCTTGAGTAGTAAAATATCTTATTTTGGCATCTTTTAACAATTCTAACAAAAATTCAAGTCTAAAAAACAAGTCTTGGTAAAAAAAAGACTATAAATACATCATTCTATGCTTAAGGTCCCTTAACTAATGCTTCTTAAATCTTATAATCAGTCTTAAATATATAAACTCTGCCCTCCATTGCAGAGCAATGTTAAGACTCAATCTCTTAGTTTAATACTGCCAATTACATAAGTCAGGTATGTCTTCTGTTTATGGAAATAATTCTTACCATAGGATATTTCTGACCACAGTCATGCTTGGATAGATGCCTTTGGGAAATGACATGGTGATCCCAGTGTACCATGATTCCTCCCCTTGCCAGGAGAGCTGGTAAAAAGAAGCACATTATGGAGTATCTTCACTTTTTTAAGGAAAAGCCAGAGTTGTTATTGATTCTTCACTCTTATACAGTACTTTAGAAGAGTTTTGTAACTTGGAGACAAGCAAGGGAAAACTAATTAATGCTGTGGAAAACAAACCAAATTGCAATCATCATCATTTTTCAAATTGAATACTAATCAGATTTGGCAACTAGATCTTCCAAAATTTGCAATAGGATTTTAAGTGCTTTGAAACGACAAGCTATTCATATCAATCTAATTCTAGAAGGAACAACATACAGTATAGCTCTCAAAGCATCTATGTGCCTCACTGGTAATTGCCATTTGCTCCATCCTCCCATTCTGAGAAGAAGACCAGAAGGAAAAATGCAGTGTCTATGAAGAAAATGGATATTTGCAGACATTTAGGGTACATTATTGTCCTCACTCAATTCTTGCTTTGTCCCAATTATTTCTGAAGGTATTCAGCTCATAACAAAATAAAGTTTGCCTGATTAAGGTCAGAGGCATTTCAGTTTCTAAAGAAAGTTTTTTTATTATGGATTTTTATTATTTATCTTTTACTTGGTGGAAAGCTGTCGACTCAGAGGTGGGTTCCTACCGGTTCTATCCGGTTCTATCGAGTAGGTAGTAACTCCGCAGTGACGTCACAGAGCCGGTTCTATCAGTGGCTCCATGGGTGCCGCCATCTTAGATTTTGCTTCTGCGCATGCACAGCATGCTGCGTGTGCACTCGAGGCACAACTCTGAGTGAACCGGCAGTAAGAAGATTCAGAACCCACCTCTGTGTTGACGTATACCTTCATTCTAGAAGAGATGGAATTATGGAGAATTGGAGAAAACTTTAGAAACAAATCCATCAATACAGAATGTAGAAATGAAGGCAGAAGAAATGAAGCAGAGAGGTTCAACTCTAATATAGCTTATGCCGTATCCAACTTCTTTGTCTTTAAAGTGCCACAAGACTCTTGAGTAGCATGAGGCTCTGCTGAATTGATGGACACAGCATCAGATCAGCTATGGCCCAACTGGAGAGTTAAGACTCTTTTCCAATTCTGTTCCCCTATATCTAAGTATCTAATATTTGGGTGGGCGTCTTTATTAATATGTGGGATAGATTTTTCCATACTTGACTCCATTAAAAAAAAAACATTATCTAGAATTACAGTGATGGCGAGAGCTAGCAATGATGAGTATGAATGCCCTGCATTTTGAGGAGATGTCTATCACACAGGTAAAAAAAAGGCTTTTCTTAATAAAGTCAGTTGTGTTTTCTTGAAAGAAGAATTGATTGTAAACTGCCCAGACTTTTACATGGTAAAATAGGTGATAAGTAAACAAACCAACAAATGCAAGCGATGAAATAGCAGGTAGTTCATGTTTCAATATGAAAGTGTGGTTGGATTGTCTAGAAATTACTGGGTGTGAAATATTCTATTAACACAGTCATCTGCTATATATGGATATGTTGACATCAAGGACAGTCCACAACAGGTCAGCAAATGGGATGTGTCTGGATATCTATTGCTAGAAGCAACATTTTAGCATAATAAAGCTGTATCTCCTGCTTCTCTGTAAGGAAACCTTCCCAAACAAACAAACAAACAAACAAAGAAGCAAAAACAAATCTTCCCCTCCTAAGGCGTATTTCCTTTCTAAGAAGCAACTGTTACATTTAGACATGCGGTATCAATTTCCATCACTATGTTGATTAAGACTTGGGCATGGAAGTCAGGGGTGGGCAATTAAATTCCATGCATTTTGCTGTTTCTGGAAAACTCCTGAGACTTCTCTCAACTCTGTGAGGTGAGTTGGGCTGACTGGCCCAAAGTCACCCAGATGGTTTTCATGCCTTAAAATGGAACTAGAACTCACAAGTCTCCTGGTTTCTAGCTTGGTGCCTTCATCATTAAGCTAAATTACTCAATTACTTTATTACAGATCACTGACCCAATATATACATCAGAGCAGTTAAATAAAATGTAATAAAATAAGAGAGATGAAGGAAGAAAGAGGAAACAAAATACAATAAAATAGGAGAAAAGTATGTCGATGACGTTTTTTAGACATTCGGGTAGAGTTCTCTGGAAGTTGAGTCATGATAACTGGACTTCTTTTCTTGTTGTTCTAGTGAATTTTGCAGTGCTGTATATTGTATCGTCCCCAAAAGTCAGTCCAAAGTTAATTTGCCATTGATAGTGCATGGGTTCTATAAGCTATACATACAAACTTTGCAACAACTTGTATTATTTCAGGATCCTTTTCTGCCAGAAGGAATTACAGCATACATAAAATTCTTCTGGTTCTCATTAGAAAAAGGCCTAATGAGGAATGTTAAAAGTTCCATATGCAGATAGCTAGAGAAGTTACAAAAGAAGCAGAATTTCTCAATCTTGGTAACCTTAAGATGAATTTCAACTCCCAGGATTCCCCAGCATACAGGCTTCATTAACTGTTAAATTGATTAAGCCTGGTTGAAACAGATTGTCTGTGTTTTACTGTACTCACTTTACAATTCCATGTCAAGGATCCAGTGAATTCAGTGCATTTCAGAGTGGATGGCCATATGGTTGCCTTGGAGGCCAGCTGTTGGGTACCTACTGGACTTCCTTGTATAGTTAGTTGGCCACTGTGAGAACAGATGGCTGGTTTAAATGGCCCAGGGGTCTGTTCCAATAGGAACCAACCCTGTTCTTACGTTCTATAGTTTGTCTAAGAGTTGCAAAGGACTGATCTTTCAGTGATAGCTGAACCTCTGGTACAAGGCCCAGTGGCTCATATTTATGTCCAATTTGTTGCTTCCAAATGGATCAAAAAAATTTCAAGCAAATAAGAGATCAAGACTTGAGCGTAATTTGTGTCAGATTTTCGCTAATTTGAAATAACAGTTGACGTTGTGTTGTGTAAATGTTTAGCTTCATGTTTGTGATTTACAATTAATGTAAATTATTTGACTTAATAAATAAACACAGCTCTGGGAATTGGTCTAAGACGATTTTTCCTTTAAAGGCAGGAAATAAAATAAAAAATGAAATAAAATACTTCAGGCCTGATCCTCAAGTTTCTTCTTGTGAGCTGAATTCAAAGCTTCCATTTTGTTTTCAAAGCATATATATATAGGGAGGCTGCATCATGAAGAAATAGCTGAATTTGATGCACATATGATATGCATGAGACCAATATATACTGTATATATTTTAAATTGGATCATTTTCATCAGGTGGCAAATATCAGAGCTCATCAAAGTAGCGTGCATGACAATGCAACAGCCATGTTCAGAAATTGATATGATAAGAATTACTAAAGAGATTAATCAATATTCTAACAACGGGGATATAATTCACAAAGTATCAACTTTTTGCATGTGGGAAATTGGACAGTTTTATAGAATTTTATTTTTCTCATCTATTGAGTGAGTTAGTGTTGGCCCCTGGGTTGTCTGAGACAAAAATGACAAGAGACAAAGCTGTAGAAAATAGCCAAATTACTAAAATGACTTTTTAAAAGTTATTTTAGTGCTTCATTTTTAGAGTTGCTTGAGTTTTATGCAACTATTTCAGCAAACAATCAAAACATATTAAGTCTGTTTCACCAGATGGCATACAGAATCGCTTTTCCACATTCAAGTCCCTCCTACATTATTGCCTTTATTTATTTAGCATGGCCTTCATGCTACATTTTAGAAGATATATATTACTACTTTAATAAAGTACAGTAATACATGTGGCTCCCTTAGTATCTTCCAGTTCTTACCAGTTTCAATTCAAGGCACATGTTTCTAATGTTTTTGTTTTTCACAGGCCTCCTTTCTGGAGCGCAAAGTATTCTCCATAACCATCAATCTACTGTATTTTGAATGTCTGTTTTGTGTTCTTTGAACAAACACTCCTTTCATCAACCTCAGCTGACCTTTCTAATTATTATTTTTTAGCAATCAGTTCTCTAGAGTAGTCTTTCTCAATCTTGACAACTTTTAAGAGGCTAGCTGGGGAATTCTGGAAGTTGAAGTCCACAAAGTTCCAAGATTGAGAAACACAACTCTAGAACCTTCCCCCTGGAGAAGTCTATACACAGGTCTTTCCTCTTCACGTTCTCGAGTTTTGACTGCAATGCACAGACTGCCCTTCCAAATCCAGGAGGTATTGCTGCATCAAGATGGGACAGATCTGTTGTGATTTACAACGTTTACATCATGATCTTGTACAGGATTGAAGTTCAGCTAAGTTCAGAGAGACAGGATAACTGCCTCAAAAGTTCTTCTTTAAATCTTTCAACGTGGCCAATGAATACTGGCCACCCTTAAAGGTTTTGAAAAGAAATAGTGATAAATGGGCTGGAGGATTACAGCTTGGATCCTTCTGTTAAGTTGTGCAAGATTTAGATGTAGCAGTGGGAAAACTGCATTGTAAAATCAAATTAAAAAAAAAACTTTGTTGTCATGAACCCAATCTCAGCAAAGGATAGGCTCTCCTGCCGAATGTTCTGAGGTCTCTGTGTGGTCCCTTCTGCCTGTTTTGGCTCTCTTCCCAGATGGGATCCTTCAGCTGAAACTCAGAAAAGAGATTCCACTGAATAAACACTTCTCCAGCATTCAGTTTGCCGGTACACCTTCAGACTGCATCTCCCTGCTCACCTTCTTCTCTGTTTTTGAAGGACTCTGGAGATTCTGGGACCTCTGCCACTGGGGATTAAGCTGCACATGTCTCTCACAGCAAAGAAAAACTAGAACATCATGTTATTTCCATTCATTTGCTTCTCTTGTGTTCCCTCAAAGGCCTGCCTTGCTCCTGCATTCCACGCCAAGTACTCTTCTTCCAGTTGCTATGGCGCTGCTGCTGGGTTGGTATTAATATGCTGAGTAACTTTGGCTCTTTGATCTTTCTACTTTTCAATGCCTTTTATGAGGTGTTTCCCTCTTGATGGCATAGCCTGCACTCCCAGGGAATGTTTAAACAAAACGTGAAATGTGGACCCTCTGAATGGAGAAATCTGCTTCACAAAGGCACCCAGTAATAATGGCAGGACTCTAGGATAGATTGAAAGAATGAACCCAGAGAATAATTCTTCAGTTTATTGCATCCTGTACACCGTGCGCCCTTTGCTAATTTGCAGAGCCAGATAGATTGGCCTGTTTGCAGCAGTGGTCATTTCCCTGCAATCATGACATACAACTCTCTGTGTTCACACCGTCCTGAAATTGTCCAGATGTATTGGAACTGAAACTTCTGTGTGCCCAGTTAGCTCGGTTGCTTGCCAGGCTGGCTAGATGTTCTGGATATTGAAAGTACAGCTTGTGTGGAGGGTGCCAGGTAAGGAAAGACTGGTGTGCGATATTATAAAGATTACTCTTGTCATTTGGCTGAAATACAGACAAACAGACTGTACAAGCACATACGCACACAGGTCCATTGATACTCATTCCTCCCACTTATTGCTATCCCCGTCTGTTATAAGGAACAAAGAGCCATTCACTATTTTTTTTAAGAACGTCACCAGGCTTTTCACAATTCTTCTACTGGAACCTTTTTTTTGCTCTCCTCCTAACTAAAGCCCTAGCATGTCTCACTACAGAAATTCTGTGACATAACACAGAACAGGGGAATGTTTCCATGTGTTATCAGTGCTTCTGCTTGTGTTATGGAGCGCCCATACTGCCTAATTAGGTAATGCATGTATCACCAAACACAAACTGACAACAGCCTTCCAGTTGCGAACCTTTCTCAGTCCTATGTGGAGATGCTGGAGATGGACCTGAGGTCTTCTGTATCCAACGTTTCTATGGGCGCTGTTTCTGCTGGTAGAGACATAGCACTCTCTCTTCAAAAAATGTTCCTTTGAAGGGGAGGGGGAGAAACCACACAATAACCCCAAGAATAACAGAATAACAGAGTTGGAAGGTATCTTGGAGGCCTTCCCTAGTCCAACCCCCTGCTCAGGCTGGAAAACCTATAGCATTTCAGACAAATGGCTGTCCAATGTCTTTTTAAAAAACACCCAGTGTTGGAGCATTTACAACTTCTGGAGGCAAATTGTTCCACTGGTTAATTATTCTGTCAGGAAATTTTTCCTTAGTTCTAGGTTGGTTCTATCCTTGCTTAGTTTCCATCCATATCTTGCCAAGACTTCTGATGTACTGGCAGGAGACATAGAGTAGGCACAAGTGAGGAAGGATAGACAACCTAGCAAGCCAGATTAAGCCTGGAGGATGGCGGAGCCCAGCTTTAAACATTTACAAAATTTATTACCTCTGGAATCTCTGTTACTCATGTGCTATTCTACCTTTTTTTATGCAACACTACTCTTCTTCTTAATACTGACATTTCCCCCAGCTTACAGGAAAACTATCAACTAAATATGAAGCAAAGTTTCTTCTTTTTCCTATCACTGAATTATGTCTGTTATGTCCAAATTACAGTTGGATGTGTGCTTTCTCCCAATCTTTTCTCATTCACACTGCATGCTATGAAAACTTCCGTGATCTTTCTCTCAAGAAATTGCTTTTCCAGGATTCCTACATTAAGTGCATCCAACTTGCACTCTGGGAATGTTTTCCCACAATTAACTATTTTAACCTGTCATTAGGTTGTTCTATGAGATCACTTCTTGGATTACTCACATTCACCACAGACATCTAACAATGGATCAAGCTCTGAGGGCTCCTCACATTTAGCAGTTGGACTTGTCAATCAAAACTTAACTCCAGAATATCTCTCCTCAAATATCCTGCATTTATTTGGTCTTCATCTTGCTCAATCAGACTGTACATTTCAAGCTTTCAAGTGTGGCCATACTTCAAATATGGAAAGCATCTTTTCATGTTCATTTGAGTAAAATGGGAACATGAAATTTGAAAATAAGATAATTTTAAAGGTTTTTTTCGCTCTATGTTTTAGCCTCCAGCCTCATTTTTGTTGCTCTTCTCTACACTCTCTACACTCCTTCTATCTCAGCATCTTTTTTGTATTGTAGTGAGCAAAACTGGAAGGAGTATGCCAAGTGTGGTTTTACTCAAACAGTATATAGTGGTTCTAATACTTCACGTGATCATGATGTTATTCCACTGTTGATGCAGTCTATTGGGAGTTTTTTGGCAGCTGCTGCACATTGCTGGCTCATAATTAAAATGGTTGTCTAGTAGGACTCTTAGATCCCTCTCACCAAACATTGGCTTAATTAATTCCTATGAATGAAGTGAAATAAAGGCTCATCTGGAATGACTATATAAATTTTTATTTAGTTACCAAAACATATGATTTTAACATATTAAAAGAGCAATCTTCCTCAAATGTAATACTGATCAAATGTATTACTGATATGAAGAAGTCAAGCATGGGTAGAATGTATAAACGTGTGTAAGAAGGAAACCAAACCTTGCAGACCAGGTTTGTATTCCTTTTTGTCTTCCATAGCTTATTTGCAGGACCCTCTGTTACATTCAGGAGAATGTACTAGATTCCCACAACTCCCAAATCTTAAACCGTTTTAGGCTGAGTTGGTGGATCCTGAGATGAAACAGAACTGACCCAGAGCAATTATTAAATGTGATCAGTAAAAAAAAAAGATGATTGTTAATATTAATGACATTATATAGTTCAGGAATGTCCTTTAATTATGTAATATTCTTCATTTCAGCAATTAACATGTGCCAAACTCCAAAAGTGTATTCAAGGGGTTATTAAGTCACATATTAACTATTTAATGTGTCAGTAGATTAGCTAGACTGATTATATTGCCTATGTTTCGAAATCTATGTTTCTTCACATTTCTATTTGTTCCCACCCACCAAAATAACTTTTTCCACCTGAATATAAAAATTAATTTCTAATTAAAGTCTTATGCAGAAGCAAGATTACATAGTCAACTTTTGTATATCAAGTTTGTAAGAAGGTTGATTAAGTTCTATATTTGGAGGGTATGGATAGAAATATTTAAATGTTTAACTTTCTTTCTAGTTTCCCTGCAGCTAAGTGGAAGAAAAAAGTTCTATGTCAAACAATAAGCAATTCTCCAGTAGTTCTGTCAACTACCGTGTTTCCCTGAAAATAAGCCCTTCCCGGATAATAAGCCCTCCCCAAAAATATTTACATGCATGTGCAGCTGGTCCCTGCCATTTCTTCTGGTTAGGATTAGGGAGACAGAGCTGGAAATTAGGTAAGACAGCAAGAGGAGCCCCGTCTTGCTCCACACACCACAGACCTCCCCAAAAAATTATAAGACAGGGTCTTATTTTTGGGGAAACACAGTAGTACTGAAGATTTGATCTAACTGTTGCAGCCTTTCATAATTATTTTTTTCTGGACAATCATTTGAAGAAGATCTCTGCCAGGGTGGTTATAAGTTATACCTTCACTTGTTCTATAACCTTTTGTCAATGGTGCAAGAAGCAAGGAAGGATTTCCCCTTAAAGATATTTCACTTTACATCCAAGAAGCTTCAGTTCTTCAGAGAGAACTGAAGAAGCTTCTTGGATGAGAAGCAAAATGTCTTCAGTGAAAAAAACAAGAAAGAAAATCCAGTTGTTGTTTTTTGAAAAAGCACCTTTTGAACAACCATGACCTGGATGATTGAAGGACCATGAATCTCTATAGTATTAGTCTGGAGAGGAACGTAATGATTAATAATTCACAGTAATTGTTGTTTCTTCTTTCTTCCTTCTTTCTTCCTTACTCTTTCTTTCACTTTTTCCCCAGGAGCTCAAGGCAGTTTACATAAAAACTTATTTTTTTAATTTTTTACTCATAATAGCAAACTTCTGCTTATACTGAGTATGATTGATTGGCCCAAAATCTCCCACTGATTTTTCATGGTTGAAAGAGACTTCAATTCTAAACCAACATTTTAATCATTATACTTCACTACACTTTGAAAATAAGGGTGCTGAAACATCCAACTGTCAGGAATGTTTTGAGCACCAGTGACCCTTCTTTGAGGTTAAGTTGGGTGAGATCCTATTTAACTATAGTTTCTAAACCAAACATTTTATTTTCTGCTTGGTCCATGTGAAGCAGGGTCTTTAGGGTAGAAATCCCAAGGCTAGAACTCTGTCACACAGTTAATTGACCCCATCCTTCTTCAAATATATGACTCAAAGCAAAAGATTTCTAAATTCATTCCTGGTGAAGGAGATGCTCTGAAGTAAGTGGAATAATGCTAGGAATGAAGTCCAACTCACAGCTTGAGCTGATTATATGGAACATTGTGAAAAAACCAGATGCTCACAGCATTCCAATTTCAAATGTACAGTCAGCTCTTTGGGAAGGTGAAACTATAATATCTACTATCTCTAAATATGATATTTAAAAAGGAAAATTCATTTAAGCACAAGCAAGGCACTTCTCTGTGTCCTCCCCTTTCCTCCTGTTCAAAGGCCGATTTAGAGAGAAAAAGAATGTTGATTTTCCTACTAATATTCTTAAAACAGGAAATGCGTCATACTTTAGTCTCCCTTTACCCCAAATGGACATCTTTTGAAGGGCATGAAAATAGCACTATCTTATAAACAGACAGTATTCAAGGTCAACAACCTACCCAGAGCAGATTTTAGCAGCTTCAGTATTAACTGTACATATTTGGACAAAGATGACATCGCTATTTTATTACAGAAGGACAGCTCACGTTAGAATAATGTGAAGAAGTCTGCATCAGGGGTTCATGCTGGAATGCTAAGCTCTTTAAACAGCAATACTTTGTAGTTGTAATAATGCCATTACAAGCCACAGAGGCACAGCGGTTAGAGTGCAGTACTGCAGGCTACTTCTGCTGACTGCGGGCTGATTGCAATTGGGCAGTTCAAATCTCCCCAGACTCAAGGTTGACTCAGCCTTCCATCCTTCCAAGGTGGGTAAAATGAAGACCCAGATTATTGGGGACAATATGCTGACTCTGTAAACCACTTAGAGAAGACTGTAAAGCACTGTAAAGCAGTGTGTATGTGTATGTGTGTGTATAACTGCTATTGCTATTATTCTGTTCCATGAATAAATTAAGGCTGATATGAAATCACACACCTTTGCAAGGGTTTTCCCCATAATGGTTGACAATTGTTGCAGTTTTAGCAATTTTATCAAGCTTCTCAAAGTAGTTGAGTCTTGGATATGGTGCAACCAATACTTAAATATAAATACTCCTTAGATATAAACAAAGAGAGCTGGTGTAATGTAATTGTTAAGCTGATGGACAAGGAGCAAAAAGACTCAGGTTCTAGTCTTCCCTTAGGCCTGGGACCTAGCTGGGTGACCTGAAGCCAGTAGCTCCCATTGGTTTAGCACAAGCTGACTGAAAAACAAACTTCTTGCTGCATCATGTTTTGATAGGTTTGTTGCATGAACTAATCAAGCACCTAGATCCATGATGGCGAATCCATAGCATGTGTGCCAGAGATGGTACGCAGAGCCCTCTCTGCTGGCATGTGCACCGTTGTCCCAGGTCAGATCTCCGTGGCGTTTCTTTTGTGAGCTTCTGTTTCCATGCAAATGACGAAACAGAAGCTCATGAAAGAAAAAGATCTTACCTCTTGCAGCGCTGCCGGTGTTGGGATGCCCCGCCACCTGCCGGCCAGCAGGTCTTTGTGCCTCTGCTGTGCATGCGTATGTCCGCGCATGTGCACGTTCCTCCCTCCCCTTTTTGGCATTTTGATGAATGGTTGACTTTTCCTGAATAGGCCACCTTAGAGAAAAACCTTTAAATAGGCAGATTGGGATATACATCTTTTAGCTCGTAAAATTCTGTATGGAAAGACCAATGGCTGTGTTGATTGAGAATTTGTACCTTGTATTGGCAACACCTAGGGATGACGCCAATCTTAGGGAATTATGTATAGATGATGTAACATACCCAAGTGTAGAATATATTGATGAAACATATAGCATACCTGATTTTCAAAAATAAAGGTGAACTAATTCTCATTCATTGGTTGCTTAACAGTTGCCTTTAAACATCAGGTCACAAACAATCAGGATTTCAAAAAATTCATCCTCGGTTTATTATTGAAACTCCCCCCCATTGCATTTCAGATGCTTTGGTAGTTCTTTCTGTTCCTACAAAGTCCATTTCTTCATTAATACTAATGGCCCGCTACATAAAGAGGAAAACTGTAATGGATGTCAAATGTCATTTCCAAAGTCCAAATGAGAATTTTGAAGTAGAAAAAAAGAAGTCAGGTCATTTAAAATTAAAAGGAATAGTTTGTGGAAAAGCTGTGTGTGCCTTGATGTTCAAATATTGCATGGAACATTTTTTAGGCATGCACTAAGGCAGTGGTTTGAAATAATGCATTCCAAGTACAAGTCAGACAGACACCTACGGCTTTGGATAAATCTGTTGTTGTTTTGTAATGTAAGTGTGATCCACAGGGTACTTTAGATTTGTTCAAATAATCAGAAATAGGGAGGAACACAAGTTTTTCTGATCTACCCAACCTTCCACTAGTATCAGTCATAATATCCTTTGTGACATCCTATCTACAGGGAGACAGTCTTTATGTAGGCAGTTATACATGCCTTAGCTATTTCAGCAGCAAAGGCCTTGATAGCGCAAGGATTTTGCTCATATGAAATCAACATACTTGCAATTGCATGAAGGAATGCTTCTCCCTTGCAGATAACTCTGCTATATGGATGGATGGTCGAAGGCTGGGAGGATGATAGAATTTGAGTGGTATGACACTGATAAGAAAGATAATGCTTTTTTTATGGACATCTCAGTAGGGCTATTCATGCTTCATTCTGATTCCATATGTGGAGGTGTTCATGCTTTGACATTCACTCATAAAATGCCGACACAATAATCCAGACAAGATTCATCAACCCCTCCTTCTATCCTAGTTTTCAAAAGCTGACTCAAAATTCAAAAGATGTCTTTTGCCAAGCTTTATTTTTCTTTTTAAAGGGATTGTGAAAGGGGGGGGGGAAACACCAGAGTTTAACAGAGTAATTTAGTGAAGTTTGCTCTTAAATAATTGTTCTGAAGACTAAGGGTATCAGAAAAAGAATTGAGAGCAACAAAACTGGGGGTGCTGCTATGTTATTCAAATGATTTTGTCTTGGAGATACCAGATAAATTGAACAAATCATTGTTCCCTTCCACTTCTAAGACTCTGCTGTACCTATCTTTTTCATGTGTTCAAAATCCTGGTCCTACTAAATCCCAAATGCAGGCTACTAGAACTTTCAAAAGGCTACATGATTGTATTAACTTTTTCTGAGTAGTTATTTTTGTCTTCTTCAGCAAAGAGTAGAAGGAACTGAAAGGCTTGATGATGCCAAAAGATTTTGGAATTCAGTCCCACCCTTTAAAAATTCCAAATTACCCCCCCCAAAAAAATTCCACAAAAAAGATCGCGGCATCCACGGACCAGAACCGGTTCTATGATATCACCAATGGCTTACTACCTACTCTATAGAACTGGTCTGAACCAGTAGGAACCCACCTCTGCCCTATCATCCTCATTTAATATCCGAGATACTCACATTTTACAACATGCTTCCCATTCTGGATTAGAACTGTGTCAGAGAGTAAAGGTAAAGGAATTTGGAGGTCTGAAGTTAGCAGGGTCCTCAATTGGTCTTACCTACTAGTATAAGAGAATTGGGGGGATTTTTATGCTAGCTTCTTCTCATCTCAGAGCTCTAGGTCTTTGTTCTACAGAAGTTTATTTTATTATTTTGAAATGTCTTTATTTTAAAGTGTTTACTATTTTCTCATAAGTGTTCTGCGGATATGGATGACCAAAAAGGTATGTGTAAATGGATGGATCATGTTCATGAATCAATATATAAAACAGAGTTCATTATATGGCTTCCATACATTCTCTGTCATTGACTGACCTACCCAACTCAGCCCTTAGTTTGCTGAAAATTATCCAAAGGTTGCCTGCTTTTGTTGCTGCTGTTGGTTAATATTCCAATGCTGCCTTTACATCTCATGGAGAAAAGATTAAAAGCAGAACATATGTTATATTTGTACAAGGAGTTAACAGCAGAGCAGACCTCTTGTCGCAGGATAAGGGCCCTCACCAAAGCTTTCCCCCCCACTTAATTAACTCCTTTGATTAGCTATGAATCTGAGCCATGTGGAGGCCCCAGAAATATTTCTGATTTATCAGTTTCTGCTGTATCTGCAATTGAGTTGTGTTCTTTCTGGTGCCCAATAACAATTGCTATTTCCATGCGGAGGGGTTAATTTAATTAGAGAATACATCAGATTTAAATCAGGTTTGCAAGCAAGCCAAGCTTCCTGATCATTTCGGGGAAAATATTTTCAGCCCAGATGTCTTGATGGTGTCTGTTCGCTCTTGATTCGTGGCAAGTGTCACAAAGCACCATTGAGGAGGCTGATGTGGTCCTGAGATTTGGTCTGGGAGAGCCCCAGTTGAATTTTAAGGATTTTTTAGCTCCTGTGTTTCTAATTACCTTGCACACAAGAGAAGTTCAGGCTGAGCCAGCTGCCAGCATTTTCTGGCGACTGGTTGCATTCACAAATTTCAAATGCAGAGTTAGAGAATACTACTACTTACACCCCCCACCCTGAAAATAAAACCCAGCAATCAGAATTTGGCCAGCAAACTGATTGCTTATTCAAAAGATTAGGTCACATAATCTGCACTTCATTAGATGTGCTTCCTAGCCAGGGAATAGAGTGCCAGCAATATATTGAAGGGGGAATAAATGGATGCTTTTGCCAAATGTTTGCAATTTATTGGCTCTTGCAAATGGTGATATCGGGAGTCATATAGCTATGGGCATAAACTCATTTAGTTCCAGATATTAGACATATGGAATGCACCTTGTTTGGGTCTGAAGAAATCGATGGCAAGCTAGTGTCTGGAGTTTTAGTGTCTAGTGTCTCAAGTGTCTGGAGTTTTATGATTCCGAGACAAGATGCTGAAGACCACTTTCTACATGTGTTGTGTTGATGCGTCATAGTTTCTGTTGTTCAGTGCTTAGCAAGTGGGTGCACTTGTGCGCATAATATAATTTTATTGAATAGCTCATTTAGGCCCAAAGCTTAGTTTTGCAAAAGCCATAACACATTCGTTGCCCACTTTTTAATGAATTCTAATTGTATTGCTTTAATGACTTTTAATTGTATTGCACTTCATTGTACTGCATACAAACACATGCAGAATCTAGTTATTTTGAAACAAGGCAGCTGGTTGAATCTGGCATCAGTGCTTTGCAAGCTGGACAGCCTGGCCTTGTTTTGTGAATCATCAGGACAGAATGTGTGGCTTCTAATGCACCGAACTTGGGGTTGGAGCAGAGAAGGACTATTTTCTGCACTTCTGGAAACTTTGAGAGCTGCTTTGGTGTCGTGGTTAAGGCATCTGGCTTAAAAAGTGGGAGATTGTGAGTTCTACTCCTGCCTTAAACACAAAGCCCAGTTGGCTGACCCTGGGCTAGCCACTTTCTCTCATTCCTAGGAAGGAAGCAATGGAAAACCACTTCTGAAAAGCTTTGGCAGGAAAATTGCAGGGATTTATCCAGGCAGTCCCAGAGAATTGGACAGGATTGACCGGGGGGGAAAAATATCGATCTAGTTCTCTCATTCTCTTGTAAGTGCTAATTTCCCATTTCTTCTTAGTTTCAAATCTTGTCAACCAAACTGATTGGACTACAGGTCTCTAGGTTATCTCGTTCACCCTGCATGATTTCTCAAAAAAAAAAAAAGTAACGGATAAAGTTATGTCTCAAAAATAATGGATAAAACTCCCACCAGCAAATTCCTTTAGTATCCTGGGAACTTGAGTTCTGAGGAACTCAAAATGAGTAGATACTGGACAACCCATGACTGTTGGATCATCTTTTCAGAGATATTTTCTTAGCTAAACAGAGAAACAAAATGACTGTGGGTAGGCAAAAAAGCAATGCGAGCGGGACTAATGTCTAACTCCTTATTAGCTTCCTGATTGATTTGTTTTTTTTTGCCAAATAGTTTTTTATTTTCCATACAATTCATTCTCAAATTTCATTTCCATATGCAATTAACAATTCTTTTTCAAATTTCATTTCCACATATAATTTTTTTAAAAACATTTCAGTTCTAATTTATCTTTATCAAGCTTACTCCAATAACACATTTTAATATCAATTTTTCC
>JANHFT010005900.1:25717-38269 GCA_032467955.1 Pseudoxenodon macrops | reverse complement strand
TTCTCCAGCCAGCTGACTAGGGAATTCTGGGAATTGAAGTCCACCAGGCTTAAAGTTGCCAAGGTTGGAGACCCCTGGTCTATGTAAGACAGTATGTTTCCAAGATCATAAAATATTGAGCAACCCTCCATATTTGGGGGGGGGGGTGTTTCTGTTATACATTGGGGTTTTTTTACATAACCTAGTCTGACTCAATCTAGAATGGCTTCCCTTTAGATACTATTATTCAGATTTAAAAAGTTTTATCTGATCTCTTAACTCCATTTGACACTTGACACCCAGCTATTAGAGTAACCTAACAGCAGGTTAGGCAGGTTAGGAAACTAAATGAAATAACTCTAAAAGTGAGGAGCAGTGGTTAAGTATGTGTTGGAGTTACAAATCAGGATGTCCTTTATCTGATTCTTGTCTCTGCTTTTGACAAGCTGTTTAAACTGCAGCTATTACATACTGGGATATTCACCAGGAATTTAGGTCAAATAATCCATAGAACAATAGGTAGTGACATCAGTCATATCATCTGCCTGTTAAAAATTAAGCAGATACATTATATGTACTATTTCCTGGTCTGTATATTGTTAACAAGTATCAGTATTTAAAAGAAAAGCTGATTTTGATGGGTTGCAAATAACTTTTTAAAAGTCCATTTCCCCCAAAATAAGACCCTATCTTATATTTTTTGAACCCTGAAATAAGCACTTGGCCTTATTTTTGGGGAGATCTTATTATTTTGGGGCACGTGGAGCAAGAGGGGGCTCCTCTTGCCATCTTATCTGATTTCCAGCTCTAGCTCCCTACCCCAGCCAGAGGAAATGGCAGGGACCAGCTACACATGCGGTTACATATTTTTGGGGAGGGCTTATTTTCAAGGGGGCTTATTTTAATTCCTGCACTCAAAAGCACAATTGGGCTTATTATCATGGGATGTCTTATTTTTGGGGAAACACAGTATTTCCCAGAGCAACATCATTTGAGGGTTGTCTAAATGAAAAGTGCTTAGGTGTTCCCATATAGCAATACAAATCAATCATCCAGTAGAAAATAGTTCACTAGAACAGAAGGATAGGGATTGGGGTAATTTAGGGTGAAAAGGAGATGATTAATTGTTGAAATATGAATCTGTACAATAAATATCACTCAGTGGAAACAGTAATCTTGCTGTTGCAACTTGATGGCTTTTGGTTCTGGTGTGCTGCCAGATTTGCAGCAGTTCCTACATAAAACTCCAGAGTGATTTCAAGTGACAATAGCACTGAGTTCTCTGGATCCCATCCAGTAATGAAACTTAAACTATTTTATGTGGAAGAAGACAAATCCCACAGACCAGTAATTAAAGACAGGCAAAATGCTGATCATGTGAGTGTTGACATGTTTAAGAGGTTTGTAAATATGTCTATTTTATTTTAATTTGCCCAAAGCTTTAGCAGAATTCAAGATTATAAATGCTTCTATATTAAGACTTAGTCTAAAGTTTAGATGCATGGTTGCTTTTTTAGCATTTCATTTTTATTTAATATGTTACTTACAGTAGAAATAACCATAACCTGACATAAGTCAGATCTATTTAAGCCCTATAAATTATTTTCATGTTCATCCAATCACATTTGGAATAAAACAGTTTACCTTCTACCGGTATTAGCTCTTCATTTTTAAATATAATGTAATACAGTATATAGATTATTTAGAATGGATTCCCTGTGAGTCTTGCACATCTCTTAATTTTACACTGCTTATGATATAGGGTTATAACACAAAACAAATACCAGTATTTTTTAAATTATTTTTTTAAGATGGGCTTCAAAAATATTAAGTTGATGCATATAACTATACTAAACAATATAATATATATGCATTCTTTCCATTATAATACATGGAATATGTAAAACAACTAGGAGAAGATTTATAAATTACTTATGCCTAGTATTGTCTTATAATGCTTGGTATCATTTTTAAATATAATTTTATTGAAATTGTTAGCAAACATAGTGAAAACAAATGAACAGCTCTTATATTTGACAGCGGAAGAGTCCTTCAAATGTTGTGGTTGTATAATCTCCCAAGACTTGAAATGGACACGTAACATTAGAACCATCATTTAAAAAGCACAACAATGAATGTTCTTCCTTACTAATATAGTAACTCATCACCCTCTTAAAATTCCAACTAAAAAACTGGTTTATTTGATGTCATGAGGAAATTTTGTTGGAGCTATGATTCTCAAAACAACGTAATATTTATTACTGCTTAATTCCTGTATTTTCATTTAGTAGATATATAATCTTGTTTTAGGCATCAACATTTTATTTTCTTAAGCAACAGAGTTCCAGAGATGCTTATTCTAAAAATATGGCACATATTATTGTTACACACAATGGTTAAAAAAATATTGAAACAGGGCTTAATAGTAGCTTTTCCCAATCTGATATCTTCCCTATCAATTGGACTTAAATCTCCAAAAATCTGGAGATTATGGATCCTAAAGATCATTGTATATGAGGAGTGACTACAAGATAGAAAAACCCTTTTTTACAATGAATTAGAATTCAGTTAACATTTGTTTTGTGGAATGATGAGAATTACTTTCCCTTTATTTTATTTGCTATGGTATATAATTATTGTGAATTGTTTTAGACAGGTTCTTTCTATTTCTTAAAATAGAACAGTTAGCATATAAATGTTTGAAGATGTTGTCTTCTAAATGCATTGACTAAATGCATTCTAAACATGTTTACTACTTTTAAAAAGCTGCACAAAAAGACTGTGCAAATTATTTTCTCCCTAGCAAATATCTGTTTGAATTCCTGGTTTGTAAAATGTCTTATCTTTGATGTAAGTGTAGTGATAAATGCTTTGGTTGTCTTTGGAACCTCCTGAAATCTGTAGCAATTAATAATCCTATCATCTACATTGACATAAATACTAAAATCTTTGCAAGTGATTGTAAATGCATAGGCTGGATCTGGCAATGTTGTCTACTGAGCAATTGAAACTGAAAAGTATCTGTTAGATTTTGTTACTCATTTCAATTATTTTTTAATCAAAAATTATACCAGCAAGATTTTGTGGTACACACAGGAAACTGAAATTTGTATAAATCTAGTAAAACAAAAAACACACAAGTTATTCATATGTAAATTCTAAAGAGAGGTTAAAGGGAAAGAACATGTCAACCAATTCCCACAATATGATATTGAGCATATTCCCACCATTTTCATGGAAGCCATCAAGAATCACTGTCCTAAATCCCAGCCTTATATTATTTTTTATATTTCAATCATCAACGATTTTCCTCCCAAATGAAACATTTCTGGGTATTATTCAGCCAATGTTCCAAGCTGGATCTTGCACTGGCAGAGAAGGGCAACTCACAGCTCATCGTCTAAATGTAATCCCTACAACCCCAAAGTAGCCAAGGCGGATATTTTTGTTTTTGTTACAGTGGGATAGATTAGGAGAATTTAAGGATAAACCAAGTTCTTCAAAGCCTTATGGAAGTTTGAACAGCATTTCACTTGTTAAAATTTTATCATCCCAAATCAAGTTGCTTTTTGTCATTGGGGAGACTTCAGGAGCAAAGTAGGCGCCTTTACCTTCTGAAATTTTGCAATGCCAAAAATATGAAAGGGGAATCACCTGGTCACAAGAAATAGGAATGTAGTTAGCTTGCTTGAAAAAAATAGACAGTTTTCTAAGGAATGTCACCAACTATATACACTATTGCGTGATTGGTAACCTTACACATTCAGCATAAGTTCATTTTTCTCCTCCTGGTGTTATTTAAATTTTTTGCTGTCCCTTATTGTCAGCTCACTCCTGTTGCACAAATGCTTTTTTGTATAGGTAGCATCTAAAATAACAGTATGATCACGAGAAAGGTAGCTGTGATATTTCCTCAGGATAATTTTTTATTCAGATTTTTAAAACTAAGATATAATCAACTTCCAGCATTTGTTTACATGTCCTGTCTTATAATAATGCGCATTATCTGGTATGTGTGTCTAGTTTGAATGAAAAATCTGGTTGCCCCAATTTAAGATGAACTATGATGTTAAAAGTTTAGGCTTCAATAACTTCCCTGGTAACCTTACTTTTGGCAAGTGGCACTGGGAATGGAGCATCTAAACAGATCCAGCAGGCATGACTATTCAAGAAAAAAGTGGAATTAAAACAAATTCTATAAATCATAGATAGTTCCAAGAAAAAAAGACATATAGACTATGTTAGGTATTGTTCTCTAACTTGAGAAATGTTAAAATAGTCTGCAACTTGCTTATGGAGTAGCCGTGCAATTTGCTTAATGTATGTGTGAAGTCTGCAACTGTGTTTAATGGTTCGAAGAATAGCCTTATTCCCTGCCACATAGGGATAAAAGGTAGCACTGATGATGTTACGTAATTTGAGTAATGAAAATATCTTCAAGAAAACAACCAAGCTCAGAGAGCACCAAAGACCCCTCATACACTGAGAGCGTATGCACCAAAGACAAATTCCTTGTGTGTCCAATCACACTTGGCCAATAAAGAATTCTATTCTATTCTATTTCCCTTTGCATAACTCAAGCGGAATTAGGAGCAGAAGAATGTTCATTAACTTTCCCTCATTAGGCAAGTCCTTTTTGGGTGAATTCATTTCCCTTTCTCACAGGCTGCTCTGCTGCCGTTTGCTTGTTGTGGCCTTTGGGCCCAGTCACAGCATTGGCCACAGGATAGGGGCAAAGAAAGTGAAGCTGTTCTTTGTAGAATAGAGTAACAGAGTTGGAAGGGACCTTGGAGGTCTTCTAGTCCAACCCCCTGCTTAAGCAGGAAACCCTATACTATTTCATACAAATGGTTGTCCAATCTCTTCTTAAAAACTTCCAGTTAAAAAAGAAAAAAAAAGTACTTTCTAAGAAAAATTATGATTTCTATTAAAAATTCATCTCGGATTGGGGAAAATTTTTTTACAAATTCTGGAGGCAAGTTGTTCCCCTCATTAATTATTCTAACTGTCAGGAAAACTAAACTGTTCTAACTTTCTCCTCCTTGGATGGAGATGATAGGGCATCTGAACTAAGAAGAGAGCACAAAACTCCATTAGAAGTGAAGGACACATTTGATAATGTTGGCCTGGATCTTGTGAATACATAACATTAAAAATCTAAAATATGATATGAAAGATAATTTTCTTTATAGGTTTCATGAAATAACTTACATATGTAAAATAAAGGTATATATAAAAATATGCAAACTGAAAGAAGCCAAAGTCATAAAACAAGCAAACGCTACTTACAAAATATTTCAGTTTGTTTGATGTCATTTCAGGCCATTATACCAAGGCTATTTGGATGTGAAGAGAGAACAAGTGGATCTGTTTGAGCAAGGCCGAGTATTAGCTATATTATTTGGAAATAATGGTCAGGATTCCAGTGGTCTGAAAAACTTTAGCTAGATAACACTTGTTTGTTTTTTCATCCAGTGACATTCTAGATACTCCTCTGATCTCCATGAGTTATGTTTTTGAGGGCTGCAAAAAAACATGGTGGGGAAAAGGTTCTAACAAAGCCCCAGCGAATGTCTGGAACAATGAACATACTTTGGATCCTGGCCAGCATATTTCTGGATTGATCTTAATTTATTGAACTGGGTACTTTGTGACTTGTCAAATTCAAAGCTCTCTGAGAAAAATTCATGTTCTTCTCTTCCTTCCCAGAAGTTTTCATCATGTCTATATTTATCCAGGCATAGTGAGATGTTGCCAAAATTTAGGATAAAAGGAAATTAGAATTAAATGTGTATAAATGCACGTGCACATAAATAGACATTTTAAAAAGGCAACAATCATTGAACAACATTTATATTGTATGCCACCCAGTGTTGCTGTATTAGTGACATGGGTGGTATATCCCATGTACCTGCCTCCTCCTACTTTCCCCATAACAGCAACCCTGTAAGGTGGGCTGAGCTTAGATAGAGTCACCCAGCTGGCTTTCTTGGGTAAGGTGGGATTTGAACTCAAAGTCTCCTGCTTTGTAGTCTGGTGCCTTAACCCCTAAACCAAACTGGCTTTCTTTGCAATGATTGAGATTCCCCACTAAAATCAGCTGTAAGACACATGACCTAAGCAAAGGCTCAGCTGGACAGCAGCTTTAAGAGTCTGGAAGGTGCACAAGGAAAGATAAGTGATAAAGTATGCATGATGATGTCATTCATGCCCATGCCATTTTGATCATTGTGACTTCTACCAGATGCCTTTGACAGCTTCAGTGGCCTTTTATTTGCAAATACTTCTGGGCTTCTGGCCCTGCTCAAATTCCCCCAGTGGAACCTTCTGTCCTGCATCATCGAAGTGAAATGTTTTGCTATCCGCTTACTGAACTAGGTGAACTGCTTTTGCCAGAATGTGATAGGATCATTCTAAACCCAGTCACAAGTTAGGTGAAAACGTGTAAACTGAGAGCAAGCAAGTACTGTGCTTTCTCAAATTACTCTGCCTGCCTCAGGGAAGAGAATTGGAAAGCAAATACTAGCGGCGTTACATAAGGACGTAAGAAGAGGCTTGCTGCATCAGACCCTCAACCTGTTTTGTCCAACAATCTGTGTCACACAAGTGGTCCATGGGATATATTTGGTATGCAGTACTTTCTAGCAGCCGTGTTTCAGGAATGCTGCCTATGATTCATGTGGTAGTATATCACTGCCAGTATTAGTGGCCGTAGATAGCCTGCTCTTCCATGAACCAATCAAGCTCCCTTCTAAATCCATCCAAATTGGCTTCTATTGTGCAACTGATGGCAGGGAATCCTGCAGTTTAATTATGTACTGGGTAAAAATGTATTTCCCTCTGTCAGTTTTGAATGTTTCTCCATTTAGCTGCAGAGAATGATTCAAGTTCTAACACTGTGTATGAGAGAGAAATTTCAATCCATGTTATGTACTGGTAGTCCTCAATTACAACTGGTTGCTTAGTGACTATTTGAAGTTTGATGGATCAGGTGCAGTCATATGGTGATCCAATTAATGACCAGCATGATTTATGGCCCTAATTTTGGGTTCAATTATGGTCATGAGTCAAGGACTGCCTATATACCATATATACAGTAAGTTTTCAAATTCCTATGCTTCATTTGACTTGACTTGACTTGACTTGACTTCATTCCAAAATAATGGTTCCCATTTGCTGGAATTTCCCCCCACGGATGGCTATTTCAGCCCACAGATTTGTTAGGGTTGCCTTTTTTAGCATGTTTTCTAGCTCTGTGATATTCTTTTTAAGAAACAGGAACCATAATATGTACTCCAAAATGTAGTTTCACCATAGAGTTGCATGAAAGCATGCTTTAGCAGTGTAGCAAGGTTGTTGGTGTTTCTTCCACCAATTTTAAATCCATGCTCACCTTCTTCCAATCCACTTTTCCTTAATAGACAGTCAGCATAATAATGATGTTACTCTTTTCCATTTTGGATTTATAGAAGTATAGAAAGATATTTTGAAAGTCATCTAATATAAACTCTTGCAGAAATGCTGTGCCACAGTCTCCATGACAAAGGCTAGTAAGCCTCTGTTTGAACAATTCCAGTGAAGGAAGATCCACTTCCCAAAGCAATCTGCTTAATTGTTCCATCAATCATTGAATAAAATCTCAATGTAGCAATAGCTTTGCTATACATTGAGACTTAGACTTACGGTATATACCGCTTCACAGTGCTTTACAGCCCTCTCTAAGCTGTTTATAGAGTCAGCATATTGTCACTAATAATCTGGGTCCTCATTTTACCGACCTCGGAAGGATGGAAGGCTGAGTCAACCTTGAGCCTGGTGAGATTCGAACTGCAAAATTGCAGGCAGCTGGCAGTCAGCAGATGTAGCCTGCAGTAATGCGTTCTAACCACTGAGCCACCACAGCTCTTCAAGTCCTCATTGTGGCCCTTTCAGAGGAATGGATCGTTTAAAAAATCCATTTGATTTAGTTTATGGTCAAGCTTCCAGTTAGAAATTGACCCTCAGCCAGTTGCTCCGAGAAAATGGTCATACTGAGAATTCTGTGGCTATAATTGCTTTGCCTGAAAACTGGCTAAACTAAAGAAATGCAGAGTTTAACAGTACTATATAATGTCGCCTTTCTCTTTCAGAAACAAATTATATTGCCAGCCATATGAATTATCAAAATATGCTTGAAATCAACATGGAAAAAACTCAAGGCACTCTGAATTCTGCAAGAGACCGGGGGCCTTGATACATTGCTTGGCATAATTCGTGTCCTATTTTCCTCAGCAAAAAATAGCAGCACTTTTTTTTTTAAACCTGGTCTTTAACTGGTTCCATGTCTGAAAACCTGGCCCCAAACTACATAGAGGCTTAGTAATATTAAAGGACAATTGCAAGGCTGCACCGTTCTAATTGCCTTGGAAATAAACCAGCCATTCCATTTTGAAATGGAATATTGTCATATTGGCAATGTGTGGACATTCCATTCCATTTATGAAAGTCAGCAATGATTCATGTATTTAACTATTGCACAAATTTGGTTTTTGTGAAAATGTTGATTTAGTTACACACTGGCATTGTTAAATTTAGCAATGTAATCTGTCACTATTCCAATTAAACAGGAGATGAGTTGCAAATGCAGTCAGGTCCTTAAATGCCTTAACAAATGTGAAGGACTCAAGGGCAATTCAATTAAAATTTGCCATGAGCCCAAGCCTTAATATCTATATAGAATATATAGAATATGTAGAAGCAAGTAAGAGCCTAAAGATATGATTGTTCCTTACCTCATACGTATCTTCATTTAATGCCAACAGATTTATCTCTTACATGTCCTAAACTACGTATAGACAAATGAGAAGGCAGAAGTACAGAGTTCTGCATAATTCTTGATATTATTTCCCATAGGCACCTTAGGAGAGCAACCAAGTCTTTCATCTGTTTACTTTATTTCACCCATCCCTTGCTCCAGAGCTGGGATTTGGCAGCACCGTGATTAGCCCTTTCCCTGACAACTTTCTCAACGGAAACCAAGGATAGATTATTCTGATCTTGACAGGCTCTTCCCCCAAGCTGGAATTATAGCTGCCTAAGTTCTTTTTGCCAAGAACTTGCTCAACTGTCTTTTGACATTCTTGAGGAATCCCCCTCTTGTCCGTTCTGCTTAACGTCTAAAGGGGAAGAAATGCAAATTTTCCCCTTAGTGTCATCTTACAGATCTATCATTGACTGTAATTGTACAGTCAATGATAGATCTGTTAAGAATGCAATAATAGAAGGAGACATACAGAAATTTACAAATGTGCTCCTTCCTTTGAAACCTTGGGTAGCTTGCCAACCAATATAAGGTTTAGGAAGAATCAAATATTTTGCTGAAAAGTGATGTGAACTTTGTAGATCCCCCCCCCACATCTAGTTATACAGCTCACCAGATACACACACACACACACACACTACAAATATCTAAGCTTGTATGAAAAACCTAATCCCCATCAGCTTTTGATCTGTCTGACGTTTTAGCTCAGGTTAAATATTTTTAGGGATTACAAGATGTCCGCAGACCCATTCAGTGGCATTAAGAAAAGCAAATCACCAGTGTAGAGAGACACAAGGAGCAAGTTGCCCATTGCTGCATTGGGGCCTCTTATCTGAATTCAGCATCCTCAGTCAGGATTGGTTACTTTGGAAAATTGGAACTGGAGATCCTGGTTTACATTATTCAACAACATTTGCTGTAGAATAATGTAAAATTTTCCAGTCGCTGTATGCTATTTCATGTTTTTAAGAAACTATAGTATAGACAAATGTTTGTGAATATTTAAATTATCAGATTCCAGATCATGTACAATTATCATTAAAGCAGAATAGGAGACAAGAATTGCCCTCTGTTCAAAATATAACATATATTTTGAACATATATATAAAACATAGCAACATATAATACATGGATTTCTCATCATTTCAGCATCTGTTTCTGATTTTGGTTTTACTTACCTAGATATACAAATGTAGCTGCATTGTAAGATTAGTCCAAAATGAGTAGTTTCTGCCTAAGCATATTTTTGTGTTTAAAAAGAGATCAGAGAACTGGATCTGTGTATGTGGGAAATATGTTATTTCAGAGAGATCATTCATTTGGAACTGTGACAAAGTGCATAATAATTTCTCAAAGAAAGAAAGTGCTTTAAGATTATTTTTGAACAGTTGATCAAAGAACTTTAGTTTGTAAAATAAATATGATCTAGTTGAAATTTCAATAGGAAGAGAAAATAAAATGGGGAAAACAAATTATCTATTTTCCACTCATTTTGAATTAAAACATCTTTCATTATAAATCAACAAATAATATAAAGAGAATATGGGTTTTCTTATCCTCCCATTTCACAACTGAATGATGATATTTTTTGTTCATTAGAGCATTATTCCAGTATCCTTACCAGCAGGGTGGTGATCTTTGCACTTTTAATGTTTAAAGTAATATCGTAATCCATCCAGAGATCTTTCATTATTAGGTAATCATTATGGTGATAATGATTTAACTGAGTATGAGCCAAACTGTTAAATTTTAGCAACTACAGAAATTTTCTGTATGACAATCTATCCTTGACCTGGTCTTTCATGTTTTCCAATGTTCACTCATGAAATATAACAATCAAACTGCTAAAAAATTATGATATTTCTGTGGTTACTTACCAAGTACATCTAAATTACATTAAAGAATCCAAACTATTTTTTTACAATCCCCAAGGCAGGTCACAATGTTTGAGCACCCCTAACGTTTGGAAATTGAAAGTTGAAAAATTTGACACGCCCTAATTACTGTAAATGAGGCCATCCAGTTTGCTGCTCCTCCATCCTCCCCTCTGCAACGTTTTTCATTTAAGCCACAAACCACTCCACAAAATGGAAAGCCCTGCACGTAGACCTGCACACTGCCATAGCTGAAGTGCTGGTTGGGCATTCGGGCTGGACCCAACCCATTGCCACTACCCTCTGACAGCCTGCTCACTTGCCCACCTGCCTGGCTCTCTATCGGGCACCAGCAGTGAATTGTCCCCGCAGTGAATTTCAGATATTGAGATGTCCTGCAACAAGATGGCGGCAGTGAGTTGGCGGAGGGGACTTTGCAGTGGCAAGAAAGCCACCCCCTGCTGGCCGCATCAGGCTAGCAGCACTGAGTCATCCCATTCCAGAGAGAGGATTTGAACCCCATAACTACACTTTTTCAATTAAACGTTATTGGTTGGTTTCTGATGAGATGAACTTCTGTACATCTTCATTAATGAGGAAGCAACTGTTTCCTTTGACACTGGCTTGCAAGAAGCCCCTTGTTGCAGAGACAGAAGGAAGCTCAAGGCAAACCAACTCTACATCACTTTTTTTGGGTTTTTTTGCTAGGTCATGTTTTTGAATATCACCTGAGGTTACTTTGTTTGGAGGTTATGGAGGAAATGTGGAAATATAGCTGAAGCTGCTAATTCAGTAAGAAATGCCTTGAACTGTAGTTACCTTTTGGCACAGTGACCGTGATTTTGCAATTGTAATTGTTCTCTGATAGTGCCTGCTAATTTCTTTTTTCAGTTGGATAAAGCTAACAAACCTGGCTCTGCCCATGATTTATTTACCATGTTATCGGAATTAGGGCTGTTTCTGTCCATGGGGAGGAAGGACTGCTTTTCTGTGTGCAAAGAGAGGCATCTAGGGAGTGATGGCTGTTGCGTCTTCCCACATAAGGAAAAGCACTCTAGTGAGTGAAATTTCAGGAGAGACATATGAAGGAGTCGGTAGCCTTTTTATCCCTGAAGCCCCATCACGGTATAAGGGAGCAATTGAATCAGATTTGGTTCCCTATTTGCATTCTCTGTAAACATTAACTGACTAGTTATAGCAGAGTACAGGCTGGAGAAATAGAGACAAAAGATGATAATGAAAAATTAAACCATCACTCACATGGAATATTTCTCAGATTTGGAATGTCAGTTTTAGTACTAATAAAACTAACAGCAAAATACTGTGCAGACCTCTATAAAGGAGCAATAATTCAGAATAAATAAAATCAGCCATAGCTAGAGTATCCCAATTACATGTAATCATACCTAGCGCATGTTTAGGATTAATACATTTTGATCATTGGGAGAGGAAAAGAGATAGTCATTAAAGGAAGAACATGTCTATGGGTTGTTTCAATTTTGGGTGGGAAATCTGAACATGTATTCCATATTCTAAATGACACAGACTTGGGATATTCTATCCATAGGAGAAGATCAAATGGACCATTAGATTGGTAGACATTCTGCTCCTTAGATAGCAATAGCTAAATGTTTATGGAGATTCTCATTCATCCCGGTCATGGTTGCCCCAAAGGTGCTTTTTCAAGAGGCAACTGGACTTAGAACTGAAGAAGCGTCTTGGATGAGAAGTGAAACGTCTTCAAAGAAAAACCAGAAGGTCTAGTTGCCTCTTGAAAAAGTACCTTTGGGACAATTGCATTTAGACTTATATTTTGCTCCATAGTGCTTTACAGCATTCTCAGGGAGGTTTACAATATTAAAATGAAGACTCAGATTTTTCAAGGCAATATGCAGCATT
>JANHFT010005898.1:0-11219 GCA_032467955.1 Pseudoxenodon macrops | reverse complement strand
GAGTAGGACAGTGTAAAATATTAACACATAATAAATAATGGAACAATTAAAAATACTTCGTTTATTTTGGGAAAAGCCTTGTATAACCAGCAACGGTCCGGTGTCCTCTGTCTGCTCCCCCAGTGTTCATTCTCTTCCGCTGCAGAGCTCTAGCGAAATCTCTCTCGGGCAACGGAGTGAATCAGTTGCTTCCCGGAATATATATATAGATATAGAGATATAGATATAAGATATTTTTTGTGGGGGAATTTGACCGTACCACATCCAAATTGAACACAAGACAAAGAAAACGTAGCTGTCAGCGCAGCTCTGCCGTGTTGCAGGGAAGAAATGTCTGTCATTTTTAACGATTCCCACCCCCCACCCCCCACCAATCGATAAAATCTGCCAACTGGTCTCTCGCCCTCTGCATCCAAAGTCTCCCGGGGAGGGCTCTCGACTGCCCCGTTCATACGCACACACAAACACACACACACACAAACGCACAGAGCCAGGTCTCCGCCCTCCCCCCAGGCTTCCTGCATGGCGATTTCCCCGCATGCTTCCTGTGCCGCCGTCATCATGACCGGAGCCTCCTTTTCAGTTGCTTTGCTCGATATTGTATAGCTCGTAATCTTCCCGTGTTCCAATACCGAAGCCTTTTCTTCGAGACGATGCTGCAACCAAGAACCATCTCTTGTGGACCGGGGGAGGGGGGGGAGGGGAAGAGGGAAGACTGGGGGGAGGGGAGGAACTGGCACTGAAGGAGAAAATGGGACGGTTCTCGAGACCACCGCTGCAACTGAGACAACCGAGGCAGGGCGGATTCCCCCCCCCTGAAGCCGGCACAGGATCTGGCTCACCCGCCAAACGAGATACCGGCCAACGGCCCAGCAGAGGAGAAGCTGCCTATCCCCCACGCCGGGATCAGGGGGAAAGAAAAGAGCAGGAAAGACGAATCCGTGGCCAAAAGGAGCGAGGAAAGTCACAGAAAGAGGGTGGGGGACTCTGTACCATCCAGAGGAGAACCCCCTCACTCGCTTTGGGAAAAGGATGTGGGCGGAAAAAAACAACAACAGCTGTGGCTTTTCCTTCCGCCACCACAGCCCCGCCTCGCTTCTCATTCTTGGCTCCCGCTCAGCTCCAACACACAGTTTTGAGCCGTAATTTGCTTTTCTTCTCTGTTTTTTTTTTTTGCTCCCAGCTGGCCAGAGCAAATCCACGTGCCTCCACCGGTTCCTTTGGGCACCCCCCGAGTGCCACCCTATGGAGAGCTTTCCCCCCCCATCTCTCCCGCTTCATCGGTGCCCTTCGGGTTTTGGAGGGGGGGGGAGGCTGTTGTAGAGAAACAGGGTCAGGACGATTGCATTCTCCAGCGGGTTTTGTCAGGAAATATGCTTGGATTTCCGCCTTCCGGAAGTCCCGAGAACTCTTTTAAGGTCTTTGCATCTCATGGGGAACGGAAAAAAACACCCCTCCTCCTGATTAATACTCCTCCTCAACAATGATAATCCCTCATTACCTGAAAACTCGGCTTCTCGAGTCCTCGAAAGTGTATATCGCGTTGTCTTGTATGTGAAAATGCTTCCTGCTATAGAATAGCTTCCGAACACTGTACATATTTACAAGAAACTTTATATTCGTAAAAAAGAAAAAAAAAAGAGGAATCAAATCAGTTTCTACTTTTTTATTGTAAAAGCGTGGAGGTTTTTGTTTTGTTGGTGCCCTCAACCACTAGACCTTTTGAAAATTTTGGAAAGGGGTCTCCGGCTGCCCCGAAAGCTCTCCCCTCCCCTTTTAATCTCTGGCGGGTTCCCGTCCGCAAAATTGCCCTCCCTTCTCGACAAGCCACGGTAGGAACGTAAACAAAGGCTTTAGGTGTGACAACCCAGGCCTATCAATCGCCTTTTTATTATCACAGAAGGCTTTAGCCGTGACCACCCAAGCCTGTCAATCGCCTTTTTATTATCACAGAAGGCTTTAGGCGTGACCACCCAGGCTTCTCAATCGCCTTTTTATTATCACAGACCAGGAAAGAAGGAATAGCTCGCACCCTTCCCTTGAAAAGCTATGGAACTTCTTGATGAGAAAATAACCAAATAAAAGACATTTCACTCTATTGCCTGGTACGGGTGCGATGGGGCTGTTCCTTCTGGCTGGAATCTTTTTTTTTTCAAACTTATCCTAGAGTCTTCCTACGTCACCACTGCCTTTAAAAAAAAAAGTTGAATTGTTAAATCATTTCATAGAATTGTAAAATCATAGGGTTGGGAAGGGACCTTGGAGGTCTTCTAGTCCAACCCCCCTGCCCAAAGCCGGAATCTTTATAGTAACCTGGAGAAATATGTCAATGAGCCAAATATACTTTGGGTCCAATTGCCCTGATTTGTAAGTTTTATTTAAAAAACAAACAAACCTGGACAAGTAGCTGTCCGATCTCTTCTTGAAAACCACCAGTGATGGAGCACCCGTAACCTCTGGAGGCCAGATGTTCTTCACTGGTTTGTTGTTCTGTCAGGAAATTCTGTTATAGCAGGATCGCTAATGCCACCAGCTTCCTGCCAACCTCTTGGCCAATCCCACGATGACGCTGCCCGTTGATTTGAAATCTCAAAATTTATCTTCTCCCAACCAGACAAGCGAACTCTGGCAGCGAGGCCATCATTCCCCTTGTCCCTATCTGGTGCTTCAATTTTTTTTTCCTTTTGTTTTTCCCCCAAACACAATTCAGGGTGTACACCTCGGGAATGAGTCACGCTTGGCGAGAGGACACGAAGCTCAGCTTCTCATGTAAATAGAGTCTATTTTTTAAAAAAGAAAGGTAGTTTATACAGGGTCTGACGGAACTACTTCTACAGGGAGCGTGTTTTACGTGTCTGTCTGTCTCATATCCAGGGGTTTCTCGACTGTAGCAATTTCCAAGATGCGTGGACTTCAACTCCCAGAATTCCCCCAGCCACTGTGGGTGGATCTCAAAACTCTTCAGAATTCTCCCAAGGCTGGTTGGGGAATTCTGGGAGTTGGAAGTCCGCGCATCTGAAAAGCCGCCAAGATCGAGAAATGCCGCTCTAAATTGCAAGCAAGTCCGCTTCAAGGAGTCCCCAAATGGCTCCTTTCGCATTGTGTACCTAACCACCTGTTGGGCAGGTGACCAGGAAGGACCCTCCCTTGGATTGACATCCAGCTCATAGCGATGCTCTCTTCGTTAAAAAAGAACCAAACTCCTGCTTTTGACTTCTGTTGTGCCTAATCTTGAATGTATAAATGAACGGCAAAGCTTGTTTCCAAAATGTTCCTTATTTTTCTTTTGATGTGCGCAGAAAAGACCAAAATACACTTATTGAAGAATTTGTGGCTTTGTTCCTGTCCTTGTTCTGACCCAGCCTTAGCAGAACCAAGAAACAGAACCCCTTGTCCACCCACCAAAAAAAAACACACCTCTATTTAACTACTGTGAATTCCTGGCATTCACACACAGAGAAGTCCAGGCAATAATCCTTCGAAGGGTTAACTGAAGTACAGACCTTATCAGTTCTTGGATAATTGCCAGGCCAAGCTGTAAAGTAAACTCTTGTCAAGCAGTCTCTGAGACATAACCACTATGAGCAAATCTCATAGTGAACTCAAGAGTTCAGAGAAATCTGAACTCTTTGTCTCCTGCAACTACCTGGTCCCTTTCCTATTTATTCTCCAGCCAGGGAGAGGCCATTCACCGTCCACCTGCGCCTTTACTCCTGAGTCGGCCCTTGTTCCTTAGCTGTTCCCTTCTCCTGGCAGCTCTGTGCATGCGTACACTGGGAACAGGCTCCAGCTATTCTTCTGCCCCACTGATATCCGACTCCGAAGGCAGCTGATAACTCCCAGGGTCACGTGATCCCCTTATGTGATCTTCCGACAAGTAAAGAAGCCACAGGAAAGCCAGATTCACGTAAACAATCAGGTTACTCGTTTAACAACTGCATTGGTTCCCTTGACTGTGGCGGGAAAGTTGGTAAAGCAAGGCAAAATGTCTCGCTTAGCAACAAAACGTTTTGGGCTCAGTTGTGGTCGTAAGCGGAGGATGGCTTGTATTATTATTATTTCCGCCCAAAGCACAAAATCGTGACGGAGCGAAGGTTTTCCTTGGCCATTCTCCCAGTCCTTTTCCTTTTGTGTAATTCACCTTCTGCTCTTTGAAATTTCACCCAGGCAATTCCAACGCTTCCTCGCAGCCTAAATTTCCCGGCTTAAAAAACTAGCCAAAAAAACCTCCTTTCCTAAGGGAGGGAAGATGGGTTCGCTCGGCCCCACGGATCGGGAAGTAACTCTTCCCCATCTCTTCATCTTAACCCTAACTTTCAAAACCGCCAAATCTCTCAACACGAGCAATAAAACACTTCGGGAAAACGTTCGGATTTTGGAGGGAAAGCAGAAAAGGGGCAACTTCTTTTTCCCACAGTGCCTTTTATTTATTAAAAACCGCTTTCCGAACAGGGTAAATGCCAAACTTACAAGACCGGCAGAGCTAAAAAAAATACTGGTTCCTGATGCTGCCCTTTGGAGCTGATCAATCCCCAGGAATTAAAAGCTGTTGGGACGGCCCAGGATCGCCGAGAATCCACCCCAACCATCGAAAGTACCGAGGCTGACGGCTTTCCCTGCCCAATGAGAGAGAGAGAGAAAGGGGCGGGCATTCTTCCCCCTTCTCGGGTCCTTATTGCTTGCCGTGATCACGAACTCCAAACGTGTTTTTATTAAAGAAACAAAACGGGACAACGGTTTGGCCCGACGGTGACGCAACAGGCGTAGGATTACGAGAAGACATTTTCAGAATTCGAGGCGCCCCCTGTCCCCCTTTGGCGGTTGCAAAAGCCGTCCTCTTGGCTTTGGGGTTAGGAAGTGTTGGAAAAATTTACATTTTCAAGGTGACTCGGCCTGCGCGGTTTGGACGCCCTTCGCGCGTCTTGCAGGGAAGCTTCACGCTTGACGGACAAAAGCCGGGGCTGCCAAATCTGGATCCAAAGAGCAGGCGAGGAGAAAGCAAGGTACCGGTTCAACCAAATGGGATGCTCTCTTTTTTTTGGAGAGAGGGACGGGGGGGACGGACGGTTTTAACAGCAAAGGATGACGCTGGGGTGATTTGTGATGACGATTCCTTTCTCCGACGAGTCCGCTTTCCCTGCCCCTCTTTCATATGGGCTTGTACAGCAACGTGGTGACGTATTTCTTCTTGTAACGGTGGGTGGCGCTCAGCACCATCACGCCATCCTAAAGAGGACGAGAGAGGGGAGATGAGAGAGACGTTTAGAAGATGGAGGAGCTGCCAAAAGGACGGCCCCGTACCGGCGAGGGAGGGCCTCTCTTACCTTGATGGACAGGGCGTAGAGGTGGTTGAGCATGACGTGGTTGGGTTCGGGAAGGAGCGCCGGGTCGCACTAAAAACCAAGAGCTTTGAGTTAGGCCTGCAGGTGGCCATAAGTGGTGGACTTAACCTGTATGGGTAGTCCTTGATTTAACAGCTGTTCGTTTAGTGACCGTCTGAAGTCAGAATGTGGCTTTAAGACCGGTCTTTGCCTTGAAGGCCATCCTAGCATCCCCAACGGTCCCAAGATCAAAATTTAGGCAGGTATTTAAGGCGGTTTGTGGCATCCTAGTCACGCAATTCCCCTATTGCGACCTCCCTAGCCAGTTTCCAAGACGGATGTGCTTAAGGGTGTGCAATTCGCTTTATGTGCAGTGATTCACTTAAAAACTAGGCTGTAAAATTGGTGTGACTTAATGCTAGACTTAATGTCTAGCAACAGTACGTCTTGTCCCAATTAGTTGTAAGTCAAGGACCGCCAGCATTAAAAGAGATGTTACAAGAACGGGCATCGACTCTCTCTCTCTCACACACACACACACTCACATACGCACACACCACAAATGCTTAGCATAGGCTCCTCTTGTTTCACACCCCAGAGAATGCTGGGAGTTGTAGTCTCAACACAACTGGAGAAGGCCAGGCCACACCAAGGAGGGTTATGCGTTTGGCCTGCTTTACACTCTACTTACGGAAATCCCAGTGTCTTTGTTCAGGATGACTTGTAGCAAGTGGGGAGGGAGGATTGGGGGCGACTTAAACCTCTCTTCCGGCTTGACGATGTATGGGTCCTGGTGATACGGTCCAGGGGGTGAGCTGGACAGTTCTGGGGAGAACGAAAGAGGGAGCATACTAGACCAAGTACTGAGTTTCCCCGAAAATAAGACCTCCCTGGATAATAAGGCCAATTGAGCTTTTTGAGTGCATGCGCTAAAATAAGCTCCCCCCCCCAAAAAAAAATAGGCCCTCCCCGAAAATATTTAACCGCATGCACAGTTGGTCCCTACCATTTTCTCTAGTTAAGGTTTGGGAGACAGAGCTGGCAAGAGGAGTCCCGTCTTGCTCCAGGCACCCCGAAATAATAAGACCTCCCCGAAAATAAGGCCTAGGGCTTATTTCAGTGGTTAAAAAAAAAAAAATCTAAGACAGGGTCTAAATTTTCGGGGGAAACACCAAGCTTGGCAACTTGAAACTTGTGGACTTCAACTCCCAGAATTCTGGCCAATCGCCGGCCATCAGCACACCCGTCAACCAATAGGAAGCCACCGCATAAATACACCTCGTAAAAGAACCCAAAGCACCTAATTCCAGTAGAGAGAAGTTCCCCGAGGATGAACTCCATCCAGCACGAATCTGGAAGCTCAGAAGAGTTAAACCTCTGGTCCAATTGACCGACCCAGATTAGATCTTCTAATAAACAGAAACGTTGTCCTCACTTCCCTTTCCGGTTCTTGCACGCGCCACTTACCTGACACGTCAGAGCATTTTTGGGAATCGACCATTAAAGCGTCGAAGACTTCGAAGTCGGTCTTCTTCACTTGGATCACATTATTGACGGTTCCTAGTTGGCTGGTCACGACAGGCTAGGAAAGAGTGTTTGTTAGATCCAGCAGGAAAATGTGTTAGATCGAATAGAACGTTGCCCTATATTTCCTTCAGTTTTTCTCTTTTAACGATCCCATAATCCCTTGCAGGGTGTAGTCTGGGCAACTGAATGAAGCCGAGTGTTTACTGGCCTAATGCCCTTCCTGTTGCCAGTACGGAGTTTTGTTCAGCAGATATATTCTCATTGTGCCCAGAGAGAGAGAAATATCTGCCTCTACCTAGGATGGAACTCACAGACTCCTGAGTATGAGGCTAGAGCCCCATCTCTAGGCCACTCCACCAGTCAGTTGCCCCATATTTACTTGGAGGGGGGATTAGGTTTATCTCCCCAAATATTAGCCTTTCAAATGGAAAGCTCAGCTTAAAAGATTCTATATGGAAAAGGTGTCAAAAGAAGCAACAGGTGGAAGTTTTTTAAAGAGGGATCCAACCTGAACTAGAGGAATTTTCTGACAAAGATAATAACTAATCAGTTGGACGTCTTTGCCTCTAGAAGTTGTGGGTGCTCCATCACTGGTGGCTTTCAAGAAAAGAATTGGGCAACCATTTGTCCAGGATGATATAAGGACTTCCACTTGGGCAGGGGGTTGGACTAGAGGACCTCCAGGGTCCCTTGCAGCCCTATAACTCTGTTAAGTATTCTTCGCTTTGAAGGAAGGGTCCCGTCTCTTGAAACCAAGGTTATCTTTTCTGAACAATCTTCACTGTTTGACTCGGTTCCTTGCGACTTTATGAAAGCCCATCAGGTTACAAATATGGTGCAGGAATAAACCGTTATAGATTTATTGCTACGGATACACAAATGTTGGGATATCCCTTTCAGGAGCGGATGGACCACAGTTGTTATTTCCATCACAACCCAAATGACAAGAAGACATTTTTAACTAAGGAAGAGCCGGAGAGATGCTGAGCTGCCAGCCGTCAAAAAACGCCAAGTCATCCGTTTATTCCTTCCTTCCTTCCTTCCCAGGGCACAAATTGAACCTCATCGCGGAATAATAATAATAAAATAAAAAACCGCCTCACCTCGGAAGGATCGTGAGTCCACTGACCGTCCACGTAGAACTTGTACTGGTGTTCGCCTTCTGGAAGATCGAGGATCGCGACGAAATTGTTGTGGCTGCGACAAGCGGGGGTGGGGAGAAGACACGGCCCGTTAACATCCCTTTTTTAAAAAACATTTTTATTTTTACTTCTCATACACACAATCATAAGTATACGTCTTTTTAATGTCTGTACAATTTTTAATTATTCCGAATCGAGGTTGCTTTTCTGACATCTCCTAACCTTACCTTGTTTCCCCGCAACCCTTCTTCTCTCTCTCCCTTCCTTCTTATCCTTTCCTCTTCTCCTTCCCTTTCTTTCCCCCAATCCTCCTCTCCTCCCTTCCTCCCTTCTCTCCTGTCCTTGTTTCCCCTCCTTTTCTTCCTCTCCTTACTTTTCTTTCTCCACTCCTCCTCTCTACTCCCTTGTCCTTGTTTCCCCTCCTTTTCTTCCTCTCCTCTTCCCTTCTTTCCCCACTCCCTTTCTTCCCTCCTCATCCTATCCTCCACTCCCCTCTGTCTCCTTTCTATTGTCGCGTTCGCTTATTCTAATTTATCTTTTGAGATGGCCTTCAAGCACGCACACACACACACCCGATTCCCTGCACATCCGTTAACACCCTTAAAGGCCAACTTCAGTCATTCAATTCCAATCGCCTCGGGGGGACGAACAGAATAACTGACGCCACCGCTCACGTTACGAACCGATTCTCCCCCCACAGGATTAGGAAGCTTCCAGACTTGAAGTTTACCTCCGAGTAAGCGGGAGTTTGTTCCAGCTGTTGAAGGAGCCCGATAAATAAACCTCCTTGCCTCCGCCGGTCCAGCGGAAGACGGTCGGCTGAGCCTGAGTTGGGGCCTTGTCGCTCACCTCCAGATCGTGTTGCCATGCCAGGAATTCATCCTTCTCCATCGGAGCCTAGAAAACACAGCAGATTTCGGGAAACAGGCCAGGATCGTTCGGAGATATCATAGTTTGTGAAAGACCCTGGTTAAGTGTCGGAGGCCTTGCGACGTCTCCCGGGACGGAGGAGATGGAAGGGACTCAAGTAGACCACCAAGGACGACAGCTTGGTCTCCTGGCTACTATAGGTGGTCCTCAACTTATGACCGGGGGCTTAACGGCCATTCGAAGTTAGAATGGACTTCCCAAGAGCTACCGATGATCCGGGTTCAAAGGTTCCCACATCCTTTCCCCATAGTCACGTGACCACATTGTGGGCACTCATCCGCCGGCCTGGATTTACAGCTGTTTGCCGCACCCACAATCTATGTGACAATTTACGACACCTTTGCCAGAAACGGATGTTGTTATAGGTGATCCTTGACTTATAAACAGCTGGTTTAGTGACCGTTTGAAGCTACAACGGCACCAGCCCATGGGCCACATCGAAGGGCAGAGTCCCAAATGCAAATTAGTACCAAAAATGCAATTTAAAATGGGATTGGAATAAAGTACAATTTAAAATGAGATTGGGATAAAATACAGTAATTTAATACACGGATAAATAAAATATGATAAAAAGGGACCGAGGGCTGTTTTTTTTCCACACTTGTGACTATTACAGCATCCTCCTGGATCAAAATTCACATGCTGGGCAACTGACTCGTATTTATGACCGCTGCTCTGTCCTCAAAGTCACGTGATTCCCCTGATTAATTGTTTCAACTGCCAGAAATTTCAACCTTAATTCTAGGTTGCTTCTCTACGTGATCATAATTCAGGTGCTCGGCCAGCCGGCACGTATTTTCCATGGTTGCAGCGTCTCACGATTACCGTTGGTGATCTAACAACCGGCTTCTGAAAATCAAAGTCAATGGGGCAAGCAGGCAAGGAAGGTCACAGCCAGCGATCACGCGAATGTTCTGCTTAATGATTACCGGGAAAAGGACATAAAACCAGGCACAAGACAGTCACGTGATCGTTGACTTAACAACTTCATTCCCAGATATGGATCATCATTCATTTAACGATCCCATAATCCCATGCAGGGTGGAGTCTGGGCAACTGATTGGAGCTGTGTGTTTCCTGGCCAGATGCCCTTCCTGTTGCCAGAGCGGAGTTTTGTTCGGCAGATATATTCTCATTGTGAGAGATGGGGAGGGAGGAGGGGAGAATTGTTTTTTTTTAGGTGGTAACGCTTAGCGTTAGGGTATTTCTTACGCAGAAAGGACTTCACCTACTTTCATTTCTTCTGCATTATAGAGGTCAGCATCTTCGGGACTGTCCATCAAAATCTTGGGCCTGTCTCCATCCTTTGGTCCCCCGGGACTGTCTCTTCGAGGGGTCTTATGACCCCCCTGGCGCTCGACTCCGGACCGTTCGCTGCTGGTGTTCCCCATGGCTGTCGAGGAGGGTCAGGGGATGGCGACGGGCAAGTGGGCAATCTTATATTTCGATGGCTGGCTAGCTGTCCTTGCAAAAGGAGGAAGAAGAAACCAGACTGTAAGAGGAAGAAACAAACTTTAGCTAAAGAAAACAAACCGTGGTCTCGACGGGAACAGGCAGGTAGGCCTTGACTTGCCAACAGTTCACTTAGTGACTGTTTGAAGTTGCAACGGCGCTGGAAAAAAAGGGGACTTATGGCTGTTTTTCAGCCTTACGACCGTTGCAGCATCTCGTATCAAAATTCAGACGTTTGGCCGAAAAAAAACAATATAGTAGTAATAATAATTACTATGTATGTTACCTATGACTATCATTATGTGTTGTACCTTATCATTCTTGACAAATATATCTTGTCTTTTTTATGTACACTGAGTTTATGCACCAAAGACAAATTCCTTGTGTGTCCAATCACACTTGGCCAATGAAGAATTCAATTCAATTCAATTATTCTACTCTAATTATTCCATTTCATTCTGCATTCCATTCCATATTTTCTATTCTATTCTATTCATTTCTATTCTATTCAAATTATTCCATTTCATTCTGCATTCCATTCCATATATTCTATTCTATTCCTTATTCCTATTCCATTCCATATTTTCTATTCTATTCTATTCCTTATTTCTATTATTTCTATTCTATTCCTTATTTCTATTCTATTCTACTCTAATTATTCCATTTTTCTGCATTCCATTCCATATTTTCTATTCTATTCTATTCATTTCTATTCTAATTATTCCATTTCATTCTGCATTCCATTCCATATATTCTATTCTATTCCTTATTTCTATTCTATTCCATATTTTCTATTCTATTCTATTCCTTATTTCTATTCTATTCTATTCCATATTTTCTATTCTAT
>JANHFT010005897.1:38008-69806 GCA_032467955.1 Pseudoxenodon macrops | reverse complement strand
TTTATGTACACTGAGAGCACATGTACCAAAGACAAATTCCTTGTGTCTCCAATCACACTTGGCCAATAAAGAATTCTATTCTATTCTATTCTATAAAACAGACAGTGTGCATTATTTGGGAGAACAGTGTATGGTGAAACAAGAATACATATAGTGAGAATCACATATAAGATAGACAGTATTAAGTTACTGATGAACATAACAATTAATAAATAGAAGCAGTTTGAATCTCACTAATGATGTTCTGTGTGTGGGATGTGAGTTTGTTCTTGGATGACCATGTGCCACAGATTAAAATGGCTCCTTCTCCAAATGCTAAAGGAAATGGAGTCAGGCTGCCCAGCACACACTTGATTTGACAGTGCAGGCTGACTGGTAAATGGGTGGAGCCAGCTCCAAACCATATACTTGGGGCCTGTTTGTCTCTCCAGCCACTAGATGGGGCTAGAGAGCAACAACAGTATAAAGTTATGTTGTGGTATGACAAGGGTTGATTAGTGAAATTCAGCTTTGCTAACAATTTAATAAATATCTTTCTCTGTAACCAGCAACAGAAGCATCCTGTCCGTGTCTGTGCATCTGCACATGTGCACATATATTTATGTTTGTTAAGTAGTTTGTTAAATTAAAATTTGATAGTAATTGTGATAAAGTTTAGGATACAGCTGTTCTGAATCAGATCTGAATCCTGTCAAGTCTCATGTCCTATTTCCCATAATAGCCATTAAATGTTTACCTGTTATGAGCCATGGTTGTGCAGTGGTTAGAATGCAGCATTGCAGGTAATTTTTGCCAACTGCCAGGAGTTCGATCTTGACTCATCCAAGGTTGGTAAAATGAGGAGCCAGATTGTTGGGGACGGTATGCTGACTCTGTTAAACTTGGAGACAGCTTTAAAGCACTATGAAGAAGTATATAAGTGTAAGTGCTGTTGTCATTGCTACCTATCACAAAATTATTTTCTGCATTGAACACTTAAATCTCCTTTCAAACTTTTCTTAAGCCTTTCCCTCATATCCTCACATACACTTTGCCCAAAAATCGAGGCAAAGAACAGGAAGCGATCTTCCTGAGATTGATGAATTCTAACTCCATCAGGCCTAGCCAGGCTCACCTGTGACAAAATCTAGAAGCTTACAAATTACTCTTCTCTGTGTTTAGCCCATTCACAGTATATTTGTATCATGGCATTCTGGGATGCAATTTGGCAGGACTCTGACAATTCTTATCATGAACAGCTCTGTTTACTAGAACTGCTCACTACAAAAAATAAATGTTGCTTAGTACATGAACAGTGAAGTGTTGTATTCACTACCGGTAGTATATATTTTATTTTTTCTATACAGTTTCTGTCATATCTTAATTTTTAAAGCATCTGTTTTGGAACATTGCCATATATGAATGTTATGTTAGTAGATCTTTATTCAGTTCTACTGGTATGTTTCCAAGTTCTTAACCTTATCTGTTTATACTTGTAGCTGGCTTTAACCAATTTCCAGCTGGTCTTAAGCATTTCATTGTTGACTTAAGAAAATTTTATGCTTTGAAATTTAACTAGTGAAAAACACAATCCTTCATAATAAAAATTATCTGTATTCTGCTTGGGGCTGTTAACATCCAGAATCTCATATTACTGGTAGTAGATACAGAAAAAAAGGTCAAGAAAGAAATATAGACAATGGCTTTAATGATTGATAGATCAGTAATGAAGGATCATTTGTCAAACAGGAAATAAAATCAGTTTTATTTCTATAACTGACACTACTGAGTGTTGACTAATTACACTATTGTGGGATACTAATATTTTATATCATCTTTTCACAAATAAAGAACAGTGTTGGGCAGCAGAGAGGATGAATAAGAGAAAACAAATGACTGTGTTGTTTTCCTTTGAAATTCAAAATTTTAGCTACATCTTTGTGTCATTTGATGTCAGAAATATATTGCACCTCTCCATCTTCATAATGAAAGAAACAATGGATAACTAAACTATTCATCCATTCCTAGGACAATAGAATGACCAGTCAAAACAGTGTTACTTTCCTTACTATCCATCATATAAGGTTTTTATAAGGAGGAAACTGTTAGGAAAAAATAACAAAATATTGGCACTTGCAGATTGAAGTGGAACAATTATAGAAAAAGAAATATGTTTTGATTGGGGCCCTCAGAGTGATGCCTAAAGGAATTCCTTGATATCTGGAAATGTTGAATTTATCAGAACACCCTAATCTTACAAAAAACCACCCTGCTTGGAACTGCCTGTATTAGTGGATACTACCATAATAATTCTTAGGGCCTTGGTTAAGACTTTAATATTACGTTTCCATCAGTTAGACTGTGAATGTAAATGTACTTTACTTAATCATAATAATAGCTGCTGTTATTTGTGAACTTTTTTTTTAACTTTGTTGAATACTGTCCAAAGTCACTTGCTTTGTGAGATGGGCAGCTATCTAAATTTGAACAGTAATAAATAAAATAAAAAGAACTCTTATTGATTTTATTTTTATGAATATGAATTTGACTCTTCCCTGCCCTCTTTTTGGCAGGTGATAGGTGAGTATCAGAGTTTGAACAGCAGAATGTCCATTAGTAAATTTTTCATACCAGATAAATGGATTGTTTATTTATCTTGCTGCAGTGCTTTGTGAGGATATATTTTTCATTAGGAGGTTTTATTTGTGGTTTTACCGCAATCCATAGTCACTTTATGACCATATTGCAGGACATATAGGAAAGTTTATTACTTATACTGCATAGTGCAAAGACATACATATTTTGCATTTCATTAAGCTCTTGAATCCTTCTTGGTTGATTCCTAAATTTGTGAGTCTGTTAAAAATGAAGAATTGCAAACATATTTTTCTATAGTAGGTGAGTTTCATGTAACATCAGTTTACCTGGGAACTGAATATTTATTGAAAAAACAATTACATGATACATATTATTATAAATTGACTGATTTTTATTAGTCTGAGGTGAGATGGTTCTGAAAGGCTAACAGGTTTATTAGTTAATTTAATTGATTTGGTTATCCCCAAAAATAATTCACTAGGTCACTGTTTTCTTTAAAAAAAAACACATTTTAACCAGCCTCATCTCATTCACAAACTAAAAAAATGCAAATGCATATTTTGGTAACCTTCATATTAGATTACCGAGATGTATTCCAAGTATCTTTAAACTTCATTTCATTACATATGCAAATATACATGTATTAACCAGGACAATGTTTTCCAACCTGTGGTAAGCATGCCATTGATGTGATATGACAAATTTTCAGAAATCTACACAAGGAAGACTTAAAGAGAAGAACGGAATATCCAGTGTCCAGCCTACTAAACTGAGGCAGGATGACTCAATGATTTATTTAGTTATCCATTTTGTTTTCTTAAAGTTATAGCCTGGCATTTTTTCATTACAACAGGTGGAGTACAATATACAAAATTTAATCCATGATCTTGGCATGGGAGTAGAGAGCAACAGTGACTGATAGGTGTGGAAAAGATGGCTTGGCTGTGCTGTATGTTTTGATCATATATTAGAGAGAGGAATACATTGGAAAGCAAATGGGAATTATTTAGAAATTGAGAAATAATAGGATTTTTTAAATTATTATTTATTTTTGTGCCTTTAATTCAATATGAGATACTGAGAGCACATGCACCAAAGACAAATTCCTTGTGTGTCCAATCACACTTGGCCAATAAAGAATTCTATTCTATTCTATATTGACTCCCGGAGACTGTTTGGACTAGTACCTGCAGTTTTCTCAGTAAAATGTTTAAAAGTAGTTTGCCATTGCTTTTTTCCTAGGGCTGAAACAAGTAATTGCCTCAATGTTACTCAGCTGGCTTCATGCCTAAGGCAGGACTAGAACTTACAGTCTTCTGGTTTCTAGGCTAGTTGCTTTAATTATTACATCAAACTAGCTCTCAGTAGGGAATTACTGCCACACACATATAATAAATTATAACCTGGGGTTTAGGTGGTTCTTTCTTTCAGGCCCGTTGTTGTATTGGGATTTTACAATATAAAGAAAGATCTGGTTTCCTCTTGAGCATGCAAATAAGTAAAATACAACCAAAGGCTTCTGATTAACAAGTTTAATGTTTTGTTTACATCTTTCAAAGCAGTGGAATTATCTTTGTGCCTAAAGTTATTGCAATGTTATTGTTGATGATATTACTGAATGTTTAATATTTTTAGAGTTTACATAATTGATGTATATAACAACAATATTCATGCATTTGAGTCAGTTTTCTTGGAAGATTTTTTCAGAAGTGGTTTGCTATTCTTCCTTCATAGAGCTAAGAGAGAGTGACTGGCCCAAAGTCACTAAGATATTTCGTATCTAAGGCAAGACTACAACTACTGGTCTCCCAGTTTCTAGGTGGATGCCTTAACCATTACATTGAACATAATGTGTTATGTCCCTGGAAGGGACTGACAGACTGAGGCGAGACGGTTCTGAAAGGCTAACAGGTTTATTGGCTAACAGAACTCAGTCATTACCATAGCTAACAGTATAACTAACAGTGGCTGCTGGCTCACAGAAGCAACAGCACACTGGCAGTTTGACAGCTCTTATATAGTCCCGTTGGCTGCATCTCGACCAATCAGGATGCTTCAAGGCTCTGCGTCAGGTGCGGACCTGAGTGTAAGCAGGATGCAGCACTCCTCCATCATTAGATTCATAGTCCTGCAGGTAGGCTGGGCGTGTCTGATTCTCCCGGCTCTCCTAAGTCCTCTGCTTGCCATTGAACTAGGTGTTTTCACTGAAGGCGGTCCTGGGTTCGATGAGGATGGCTCTCTGTCTGCGATGTTGGAACACAATCAAATTCAGTGTGTAAGTCTTTTCTTTTTCTTGCCTCGCCAGCCTCGTCGATTCTGGGTTCTGCTCTGAAGTCGTCACCTGTAATTGAACTTTTGTCTGGGATGCAGGAGTTAGTTCCTGATGCTTGTAAGGCTGCTTTGGATTCTACCTTTGCTGCCAATTGTTATGTCCCTGGAAGAGACTGACAGACTGAGTCGAGATGGTACTGAAAGGCTAACATGTTTATTGGCTAACAGAACTCAGCCATTAACATAGCTAACAGTATAGTTCACAGAAGCAGCAGCACACTGGCAGTTTTTGACAGCTCTTATATAGTTTCGCTGGCTGCGTCTCAACCAATCAGGATGTTTCAAAGCTCTGCATCAGGTGCGGACCTGACTGTAAGCAGGACGCAGCATAATGTAATCATATTGATGTCCTTTGAAAAAGAGAGTTTGATTGCTTCTTATCTTACACTGATCCTTGATCTTTAATAAACAAAGTGGTGGTAGAACTTTAGTAACAGCAAGTAAAAATCACTGAATAATGCCATTTAAAATGGATGTATTTTTTTAAATACTGCCAGCACAACTATGACATGAGAATACAACATAGATTACTTTTACATAGATTTTTACAACTGTAAACAATATAACTTGGTTTTGACTTATGATTTGCTGATTGCATCTTTGGCTTGGCATAATATGAAAATTGAGATGGAGAATTGATGGGTATTGTTAGGGTGTTTTTGCACAATTTTCTAATGTTTATCTGTAAAAGGTACAAGGAAAGATCAACATTTAAAAGGAATATCCTCATCAAACAGACAAGTATAACAGGGAATAGCTAAGTATCCTGAAGAAGTTGTAACTTTATACTAAGCAAAACTGAAACCAAGTGAAAGATTATTTCTAAATGTATGGCATATTTATTGTTGTGGGAGTAAGGACAGTGCTCAAAGATTTAAAGGCAAGTAAAATTTGTTTAGGTATGAAGACAACCAAGTAAGATCAGGTAAATGTGATTCCTTTAAACAGTTATAAAATGGAAGGTATGTGTGCATTCTGGTATCTGCTTTTGGAACCAAAAGTTAAGCACTGTAGAGGCTTAAGCTGCATATTAATTCAGGCTTACCATTAACAGAATATGGGAAGTCCAGTTATTTATTTATTTGTTTATATATTGGATATATGTGCACACTTTTGGGAATTTATAGTGGGTAGTAGTGGACTGTCTGCCATGAAATCTCATCTTAAAGAAATTGATCAATGATTTAGTGAACACAAACTCCCCAATTCAATAACTGTTGCTTTTTTTGGGGAGAGAGGATGTTTTATTTTTTAAACTGGCATTCGGATATAAAGTCATAGGTGAACATTGGTCAATAAACATTCTAAATTCAGCTAGCTGCTATACAGAACAATCGTAGATTTCTGTCTCCCTTGCTTTAAAAACTGCCGCATTTTTCTCCGTAAGAGAGGAACTGTCTCTCTTAATGCTTCTTTTCCACCTTGAAGCACACTTGATTCACAGATTGACATTGATTTTGTGTGAAGATGAGAGGGCCGTTCTGAAGGTAATATGTCTGATGCCGTGTTGCACGGAACATTACGGTTTAATCAGCCTGCTACCATTTGCCATCCCTGGAATTGATTTATAGTTACAGAAGGGTGGAAAGGAATAATTTGGGTTCTGTTTGTGAAGGTATACAATTTCTTCGTATTTCCATCTTTGGAAGCATGATGTGACTGATTAAACTATTTTTCATAAAGCTGAAAAACTTCATTAATTGCAGTAAAAAAATTAAAAGACACAAGCACAAAAGTGAAAAAGATCCAAATCCCCCACAGCACATTGTATGCAGCTTTTAATGTATAAGTTGAGAATTGTAAATAGACAAGGATCCTTCTGTGTCAGGGGAAGGAAAAATCTTTGATGCACAACTTTTCTGATCTGTGGTGATTTCTCAAGGAGCTTCTGACTTCCTTCATGTGTTGCTTTCTTAAAAGGCCACACTATCATCTCCAAGCCATAAGCTTTCTTTTATGTCTGCAAAAAATAAGGTCTTATTGTTAATAACGTTTCTTTTTTCCTTACTTCAACAAATCTTCAATATATTTTTTTTGCTTCCTTTCTTCTTCTTCATAAATTTCATGATGACCAGGCAGAACACAAAAGAAGTTGCCTCATTCTCACAAAAGTTGAAATGAAAGGAGACTTAAGGCTTATGGCAAACTGTGTATGTCCATGTTTATTATTGAGTTGTCATTATGAGCCCCAGCTTTTTGGCCTGAACCAGAATGAATAAAAGAATACCCATGACATAACTTGGGAGATTCCAAAAACAAACTTAGGGTTATTGAAACTTCAGCAAGCTGGTTGCCGAATACCTTTGGTGATAAAAAGAATGCAAGATAAGGACTAAAAGAATAACAGAGTTGAAGGGACCTTGGAGGTCTTCTAGTTTCCTACTTCTTCTTATTGTGAAGAGATTTTAGGGAACAGGAGTGGAAGTACAAAATGGATCCTTTCAAGCAGCTGCTTTGACTTTCACAAGCAAAACACTGCTACTATGCAAACCTATTTAATTTTAGTGAACGTGGATTAAGAATGCTACCAACGCACAATCCAGTACTTAAATGTTATACCTGATGAATGAGCACATGAACAATATGTTAAATTCCTTAAACAAAAGCTGAACCTGTGTTCAAAATGTGTGCCGGCATAAGTTTTAAATTGCAAAAAGAGGGAAATGGTGAAATAATGCATTGCAGTTTTCTTCCAGTAAAACAATGGGATGGATATTGGAAGATGTAAGCAGAGAATAATAGGGTATAAATGTAAAACACCTTTAGGAATAAATGCCAAATGTGACCATCAGCCCCAAACCCGTTTTCTCTACGCTTGAATAGCAATTGAATTGGTGAAGCAGGCAATTGGAACATTGCGAGATGGAATGGGAAATGAAATTGCATGGGACGGTAGAGTGCCTAAACTATTAAATAAATATTTCCTAACTGCACAGTCAGACCTGGGTCATCCAAATCAATTTGCAAATAGCTCATTTTCAGAGATTGAAGTTAATGGCAAATGTTTCCTTGATGTCTGATTTTCACAATTCTTTGCCTGCTTGGGCATATGAATAGACAGACTGCATGTGTAAAAAAGATCTCTCAGTGTTTCAGAAGGTAGATTTGAGTTTAATACAATTTTGTAGGAACAACATGATAGTAAGTTATTTATGGCACATGCATGCTGCTCTTATGGTAGCAGATGTACAACACGTCTTTTTAATCCTTATAATAACTATCCCTGAGATAGATAAGTCAACAGTTTTATATTTTGGGGGGAGTATTTTAATTGACAAAAATTTGAAGGTACATCATATTAAATCCAAAATTCTACACATACATCATATTTATTTTTAAGACAATGTTAATGGCCTAAAACCTTAAAATTGTTGCAATTTTAAAACAAAGACAACTTCAAGATCACCTTCTTTAGTATCTTTTCCCATAACTTTAGGTATCAATAGAAATAAATATGTTTCAGATCGATAATATTTCTGACTATAAAGCAAACATTTCCACAAAGGAAACTGTGGATTACAAAGAAAGGAAAAGAAAAGAAGTTAATATCCTGCCATGCTTTCATTTTACTTCCTATTTGTTTGGAGCAAGTAACTCTATATGGTGTTTTTTTCCCCACTGTGAGTTGGTTAACTTCCCAAAAATGGTATTCAGAAAGAAATACACATTCTGAGATACTATATAATAGCTGTGACAATGAAAAATGAAATAAAATACAATAGCTTTCTTCCTTACTGAATAAAGCAACAGACAGATTGTATGTATAGTAGACAGTATATATTTTAGACAGTATATATTTTATCATAAGAATGCGTCTAAATATATTGCCTCTGAACCGTCAATATTCAGGTGCCTGTTGCTCTCCATAAAAGCTAGGAAAAAAGCCTATTCTAAAGATACATTAAGTAGAACAAATAGCATTATCACCATTATTTCTAATTTTATTATTTATAACTTACTTTTTATATCTGAACTGTAGTATAACGTATCCATTGCAACATCCACAACATATAGAGTGTAATTATGCATATTAGCAAAGCCAGTATTATTAGTACAATTAATACATTAATATATTCTGAAAGAGCCCAGACCTGAGAACAAGGACATAACTTTAATAATCCAACTGTGAGGTGACTGAATTTAGGTTATTTTCTTTTCAGAAAACTTATACTTGAAATACAAGGTTAGCTGAACAGAGGTTCTTCCTTGCTGCCGATATTAACATTTCCTTCATTAACTTATATTAACCAGGGAGAAACCTCAAGCTAACCATTGATTCTTTTGCTGGAGGTAAAGTCTCCTTTACAAGAGGCAAAGCCTCATCCAGATCAAAACAACTCACTAATCTATTTCCAGCACCACCATATTATCAGAATTCAATTTCCATCCCATCACTTTCTCCAGGCAATTGTCCATCACCCTCAAAATCCTTTGCTTTAAACAGGCAGATCTTATGAGCATATTGATGACATCAAACTCCTAGTTTCCATTTGATTGCTCCTTGTGATTTTACGTATGTAGCTATTTTCAAATGTTTGTGGTTGACATGTGGAAGAGCGTGAGTGTGTGTGTGAGAGAGAATTTGTATTAAGCTTTCCTAGATCCCCTTCACATATGCAAAATGTTTGCATGAAGAAGTCCTCAGATATTGTGGAAAGCTGCATCTGCTCGATACTGTGGGTTTTTTCTTCAGTGATTTAAAGCATGTTTGACTGGTTGTCATAATCTCATTGATGAAGCATTAGGCACATGTATTCATAGAAGTGTAATGCTCCAATCACATTAAAGCCATTTTCATGTCAGACAGGGCATAACAAATTGGCACATTAGTGTTCAGGAGAAAGAACTACCTTATTTGTTTTTGAAAGCTGTTTACCTATTTATAGCACACAGAGCCACTGATGAAGTTGAGGGCTCTTCAGAGAAAACGAGGACAGTGGCAAAATCCTTACTGTTCTTGTGGCAAACCTTTCCCCAAAGGGACTAAGAAATTTTTTGTTTAAAAAAAAGTAAAACTTTACTACTAATAACAAAATGAATCCTTTGATGTATGTTTGCTTATATTTAAGAGATGTGGCATAGATTAACACATCAAGAAGATATCCTAATGGTTGAAGTAAATGAACTCACTCCTTTAAGATTTGTTTACCTGCAGAGCGTTCAAGTAGTTGAAAGTCATTCTTCATGATCTTATCTACAGTTCATATTTTACATATGCTGTTTCACAGGAATAAACTTACACCTAGGAGCACATTCTATGCATATGTACGATGCTGTTCATAAATATTAATTTTCAGCTTTAGATTTGTATATTTTGAAAGATGAATGATCTCAGGAAAAAGAAAAACGATGATGCCCTTCCACTGCCTTGTAAATAATGTGTATAAAAATTGAAGACTGGCAAGAAGTGACCTATTAGAGGAAACAGAATGTCAAATCAAGTTTTTTTAGTGTGTGATTGTTTCCTGAAAGGGACAGGTGGAGAACTTACTTGAAGTGCTAGCCATTCACCCCTGAAGATGTTGCTCAAGTGCAAGACAAGTTACATGCAAAAATGAATTTGTTGGTTTCGGTGTCTGCTCCTTGCTGTATAATTTAAAACAATTGGCAGATGTCACTAGAGAGACTACAGAAGAATGAAGGATTCCATAGGTTTTACTGAAGTAGTCTCTTTAGAAAAGCGGGCAATAGATTTTTCTGCTACATATTGAACCATGTTCAGGAAGCCCAGTTTTTCCATTATTTACATGGGAAGCTAATGTCTCCCAAAAAAATGGAGGAAGCCATGGAAATTCTCAATCATCTAGGTCATGGTTGTCCCAAAGGTGTTTTTTCAAGAGGCAGCTGGATTTTCTTTGTTTTTCCTTGAAGACGTTTCACTTCTTATCCAAGAAGATTTTTTAGTTCAAAAGCTTCTTGGATGACAAGATCTTCAAGGAACAACAAAGGAAGTTCCAAAGTTGCCTCTTGAAAAAGCACCTTTGTAACATCCATAATGGAGACTTTCTAACCTTCGCTTAAGGAATCAGCAGGTAGCTTCTGCCATTATTCTTTAAATATTTGTTTATTAAAAATTGAAAGTGCATTCCTAAACTGGGTGTTTATTGTGACATCTGTTTCAAAGAAAGTTGAAAGTCATAAGATTATCCTAAATATTCGCTGTCTAACAGTCTGTCACCTAATTTCTCCCTTCCCCCTTTCAAAAAGAGCACTCTTTATCTTCCTTATTCTCAGAATTCTTTAATACTGTAGTTCCAGAAAATGTAGATTCACCTCCTTTGAATTATGATGCACAGTCATTTTACCCAATTACAACAGGTAACATGGAAACTGTAAATTGACTTAAATGTTTAATCTATAATGGATAAAAGTATAAGTAGTTTTGAGTGATGAAGGAAGAAGGTTGGGGAGCACCATTTTAACATTTCTCTTTGTTTTGTTTTGGAATGTTTCAGAAATTGCTTTGCCATAGCAAAGTTTTTTAATGATCTCAGCCTTCCTGCTGCCTGTATTTCTGATTTTGAAAGCATCCCATGAGCTGAATTCTTTCATGATGTTAGACAAAATATGCAAAGTTAAGAAAGGGCAACTTGCTCAAAATGTTATTATATAGTGCACAAGAGGATAGTCACAAAAAACCACTATAGTGTTGGAATCCTGTACCCAATTAATATAAATTTACCAATAGTTTTTAATTTTGAAATGAAAGGAAAAAGTAGCCTAAATTGGAAAGAATTTAGTTTCCATCAAATAAAAATGTAGTAAAAAAAAATCAGAATATACATTAGACCTTTTCCCTTCAGAATAATCATATTAATCATTTTGTATGCAAACAAAATTCCAGGAAATAACAAAGTAAGTGGATCATAATCCCGCTAGTTGCCGTTTGCTATCTTCTACTATAATAAAGCCATTTGTTTTGCTATAGAAATACTATAGTACATAAATAGCAAGTTCCTGTGTGTGGTTTCTTTTGTGAGTAATTTTACAAGACAAGGTTAAGTGGTGGCAGGTTTTACATTGGTCTTGTCTGCTTCATTGGTTCTCATCTGACAATAGAAAGAATTGGTGGAATCATACTCAAGTAAAAGGGTGATACATACGGTAAATCACTGCATATAATTTCTGAATTCCCCTTTCACCAGATATTCTGCAAAAGGAATAAGTCCAGCACATGATTCCTGGTCTTCATTTACTCAAATATCACTGGTTTTGCTTAGAAGACTGCAATGTCTCATTAGCTTCTCTTCCTAGCTGTTTCGGGGTTCCTCACTTAGTTTCCTGGCTCACTTCATTTATTTGTTAATTAGAAACTTATGGAAATGGTTAGTTTTTCTGACAATCCCTCACTCAATACTGACAATATTTGTCCATGAAAAATAATATTTGTTGCTTCTTATCTGACATTATAAATGAACATGCTATATATGATTACCCTTGACTTCCATTTATTGTGCAGTTCATTTCCTAGAATTCCTGGGTAGCATGGATTCTTGGACTATTTCTCTTTCACTCTCATTAATCTTTTGGTCAAAGAAAGCAAGTAAATAGGCAGCAAGGCAGGAGTTTGCAAGTATTAGCAAAAGCCTTCCCAGTGGGTACTATTGATCCTGGCTCAGTATAATGGCCAATGACTCACATGTGTTGCTCTGGACAGCAAATGGGAAAGAATTTTGAGCAATTGAATAGCAGGAAGGGTCAGAAAGACAAAGCACCTTTTCACACTTGTTTCTTCTCCATTCAAATCCAATTATAACTGCTTCTCTCTGTGTGAGAGAGTGTAAATACACATACCCACACATATATACTGACATACAAAATATATTGTTACATTTTATCCAGCCTTAGCTAAGTTAAGGAATTTAAACTGACCAGCTCCATGGTTGTCCTTACCAAATCTAGTTACATATTAAAAGGAAATGTCTATTAGATTGGCAGTACAGAAATTGGCATATATCAACCTTGGTAGACCAGAGGGTGTCCTGATGCCTCAGTTTTCATTCTCTAGCATTATGCAACCCAGACTGCTATTTTACTGAATTTCTCATTAACTTTGTTTTTAATATTTATATCAAGCTGGTGGGAGATATCATCAACACTTGCAAGTTAATTACTACTCTTGAAAGATGTTCACGAGTTTCTGTTGCTGCTGGATATATCATATTCAGAAGTCAAGTTATGTCCACAATGGGGACACAATGAATGGGAAGGTAAGGCACAAACATCTTTCATGCCCTAGTCACTTCCCAATTGTAGTATTGTAATGTGCACTACATGGGCCTGCCCTTGAAGAGCATTCAGAAGCTCCAACTGGTGCAGAATGCAGCAGCACATGTGTATTTCTAGAACATCACCTGTCACACTTATGCTCCACAAGCTGAATTAGTTGTCAATTTGCTTCCAAGTGCAATTCACTTGGTTTTGATCTGTAAAACTTTTCATAAGTGGGCCAGATTATCTGAAGCAGCGGTGTCGAACTTGCATTGTCACAGCGGTGTGACATGATATATCATTTTTTTCCCCTTCACTAAACTAGGTGTGGCCATAGCAAGAGAGTTTGACAGACCTGATACAAGGGAACAACCTTTCCCCAAATATATGTGCCCATTCCATTAGATCCACTTCAGAAGTTATGTTTTATGTCTTATCTACTAAGGAATTTTGCCTGAAGGGTATCAAGAGATGGGTCTTCTCTGGTGCAGAATCACCCTTATGGAACATTCTCCTCTCCCACTCAAGTGAAGTTATTTCCATTCCTGCTAAAATTCAGGAAGCCCTTCAAAATCTAACCATGCTATCTACTGTAAACTGGCTCGAATACCGCAGTTAATATTTGATGTCTCTTATGCCTTGTGCCTTTTTATTTTAATATATTTTTAACAATTACTGTTTTATGTGTCAATAATTGTTATATATATTGTTTTAATAAATTGCTGGATTCTGTCCAGAGTCACTTTTTGTAAGATGACATCATATAAATTTGATAAATAAATAAATAAAATAACCCTTTTCTATAATACTACTCAATTTGTGGGATTCTTCTCCTAAGAGAGGGAGATACTAACTAGACCTTTCTCTCAATATATTTGTTAGGATTTAAAAGTGATTTTAATAAATTAGTTTAAATGAAATAGAACTGGCACAATCAGATTTCCTTTTTTTTTTTTTGGAGGAGTAGATCTTTATCTGTATCTCATCTATGGCAGTTTATTCTCAATATAAAGAACATCTTAGTGCATAAAGCAGTTGTCTGTCTTAGGTTGTTTTCCACAGAGAGTTAAGCCACCCTCCTTTTCTTCCTCCTGCTGTTCTGATTTCTGTGCTGCCATTAGTCTTATCTGATGGATTTTAATATGCCTTTTAGAGTTTTTTCCCATTATTATCATGTCTTTTCTTTTTTAGAGACACAAAGAGAAAGTAGCTAAGGACCACTAAGATAAGGACACTTGTTAGCTGTCACACATTATTTCCAATGAAATCAATGGGGTTATTAATCAGTTTTAAATAGTTGCAACCAGATTTTCTATGATATAAATATGAATAAGTGGCATATACAATAAATTGATCAAATGATTAAATTGTAATAGTAAGGCATGCCTAATTCACTCCCAGTTTCCAGTTTTTCTGAGCTTTATATCCTACTATCTAGAGCAGTGATGGCTAACCTTTTTGCCATTGCGTACCAAAAGCGCACGCATGCCCACACCCATAATGCAATGTGCTCTCCCTATGCATCTGCGCACTGCCTCCCCCTGCCTTCCCGCGCATGCGTACATGCTTGACTGAAGCCTCAGATCTTCCGGTTGGCCCGGTGTACCATTTTTCACTCTCCCCATGCTTCAGGAAACAACCTCCCCATACCCTCCGGAAGGCCAACAATCAGCTAGCCACTGCACGCATGCACACTGGTGTTGACAGAAGGCAACCGCTCAGATATGGCTACGCATGCTACCTGTGGCACGCGTGCCATAGATTTGCCATCACAGATCTAGAGTAAACACTGGATAACTCAAACAAAGTACTAATTTCTTGCTGTGTTTCACAATAGAGAACCAATGCCACATTCCCCACTTGCAAACTGCTTAGATTGATCTGGCACAGAATTGAAAGAGAACATTTTGCTGTAAAGGCTAAAGGACTACAGGTTGTCCATCCATGGCTAAATCATTCTAGCAATGTACCAGTATAAATTGTTATGTTGCAGAATTAAAAAACTAGCAACAATGTCTGAATCAGAGTCATAATTTTAGATAGGGATGCACTTAAGTTAACAAGGGATTGATTATGATAGTGGAACAGCATGTATTATGCATTATAAGATAATAATATGCCTTGAGTGCATTAATGCATAAAACTGCAGGAAAGGCATTTTCATATACTTGTGTGATGTACTTTTCTTCTGATTTTGGACTGATGACTTTTATTAAAATGTAAGTTGAGTCACAAGCTCAAGATAAAAGATATGCACTAAAATATTTTGTGCTCCCATAACTAAAATATGAGGAACAACAATTCATGCCTTTAAAATATTTCATAAACAATCTTCCAATTTTTTGAAGCACTAAAGATAATGCATATAAAAATATTAAAAATTCCATTAAAAATAGCAACTATATTTTAAATGAGAAATTCTCATTGCTGTGACCAGAATGTAGAGGTATACCATATATAGTTGTGGATAAAGTAATAAAAGATCCACTTCAAATAGTGAATTTGGCTTATATGCAAATATACATATATGGTAGATGTCCTAATTTTTTTACTTTATTATTATTTATGGTACTTTAATTATTTGTTCATTAGAATAAATTACTTTTTATTAGAATGGTTGCCAAAGGAATTGTTGTTTGAATTTGCCATTGAATTGTTTGAAGACAATGGATGCGGATAGACAGAATCAAAGGCAATGTACGAACTTCCTTAAATTATTATTTTATCCATCAATTCATTTTATTTTAGATTATTACTACAGAGAAGATGAAATGGCAACCATTTTTCTAAGCAGTAACCAGAAGTTGTTCCAGCACATAGCATCTTTCATTGGAAAATATTTTATCCTGAAATACTTTACATTTAAACTGCCTTTAAATTATATAGGTCTTTCAATTAATATTCCTTATGAAGTCAAATTTGATCAATATTGTTGTGGTGATATGTTTGTTATTCAGTTTTGTATGAGATGTTTTAAGCTAACAGCAAGGATTAGTCTGTCACTCTCACTATTAGCATTTCTGATAATGGTGTCAATGACTTTTACCTCAGTGACAACCACAGTAAGAAAGGTTTCCTCATATATACCATTGTGGTACATAAACACTTATAAATAACTAAAGACATCTTGAGAACTTACTAATTATTGACTAAGGCTGATAGATTTACAAATTATTGTAAGAATAAAAAGTGACATGAAGAAATAAGTGGACTTGAGATGGATGGCAGAATATGAAACATTTATATAAAACCAATATGTCTATTAAGGTATGAAAAGCTTTGGAAGGAAATAATCAAAACATCCAGATTTTTTTTAATGAATTGAAACCTCTAATGTTTTTATTAGTCCAGGAAACATATATGAAAAATATCACAATTTACTAAGATATAGGTTGACAGATGCAAGAACAAATTTGGTACAACTTTGGAAAAGTGAAACTTTTGCCACTGACAGAAGATTGTGAAATGAAAATTGGAAAATAAGTAAAAATGACAAAAGCCTTTATTATAAATATATATAATCTGTCAAAATTTGCAAAGAAATGTCTCCCTTATCTGTCACCCATTAGGCAACAAAATAAATTCAGACATTTATAGTATAGTTTTTAGAAAAAAGGTTTGGAGATTAATAAAAAACAAATGGATGAAATAATTTAAAACAGATACTACTGATAAACCCCTAACTTTAATGTTCAAAGTACAGCACAGATATTTAGGTATATGGTTAGCTGTTAAAGAAATGAACAGAAGGGAAGATAAGTCTCAAAAGGGATTTTTTTTCTCCTTTGTAATATTTTAATAGTTGTTTATAATCTACTTGTGCAATTTCTGTTTAAATAATCTGTCAAAGCATCTGAAATATTTTTAAAAAATAGAATGCAATTGAAAGACCTGCATTCTCATCTTGTTTTCATGCAGTAGACAATCTTTCTAGTTTGGTTAGATACTAGCCATTCTGATTACTTTCATAAAATATTGAATATATTAAGTCTATATTAATCTTAATCCTAATGCAGACTCTATAACAATACAGACTTGCTTTGATCATTTGATGTGCTGTTTGGTCCAAAAAAAGGTTGTTTAATGTACATTTTTACGTTACATTAAATTCCATTAGCAGGAAAATGTTGCAGAGAACAACACTAAGGACATTCAATGATCCACTGGTTAAAACACCTAATTGCTACATTTCACCACTTTGATCTAATTAGATTTAATTAGTAACACATTACTGTAACAGTGCAAACCTACACATGGCTTCTCAAAAGTCCAATTAAGTTCAATGAAACTTACTTTCATTTTACTCTGAATTCAAAGAGATTTAACAGACATTTATAGGATTGCATCATTAAACTGAATTTATCTCCTGGGCCTTCATTTAACACAGAATCTTATAGCAAATCTTTTTGTCTATCACGGAATAAACTTTCAATTTTTAGATCTGTTGTGTTCAGTTCTGAATGTTGTGGAAGGAATCAGAAATCTATAGTGCTTTCTTTTTTTAAAAAATTCACAGCCAAAGAAATCCAACCACCAATGCTTTCATTTGTAGAGAATTGGTTTAGACAGTGTTGCTTAAATTACAGTTGCAAGGCATCAGTGGTTTACGCTTTGCAAGTATGCCATAAATATGTTTTTAATAATTCAGCTTTGCAAATTGGTTCTTAACCATGCCATACCGTGCGTGCTCAGCATATCACCTTCACCAGCACTGTGGCAATCACAGCGCCTTGCTTCAATTGCACAGAACACTGCAGTGAAGCAGTTGGAAGCAATACATTAGAACTGTCTTTGGCAACTATGCAGATTTACCTTGAAAATGATCAGCACAATCCTACTTGAAAGTACTTGCAGGTCAGCAAATAAGTGAAAGTATAGTCAGGCAAAGTCATGACAACAACTGACATCACCAGCAGAAAAAAATGCCCACTTCCTTTAGCCAACCATCAGTAGATAGCTTGATCACCCCTGTAATGACTCCTGGGGGTGGAGAATCCAAAGTGGCACTCAGGATGCCCTTCTGTGGTTGCCAGAAACTCACCTTGGCTAACAGGTTCTGACAATGCACATCGAACTGAAATCTGCTTGCTCAGCTCTTCAGTGAATGTTGTTGGCAATCTGTCCCTTCCAGTAGATGTTTGGAGATCAAAATGTAGACACCCAACACCTATTCTACCATTTTCCCTAGGAGGGAAGTTTGGAGAGCGGACAGTAATTGTTTATGACAGGGTCCAACAAAGTTTTCATGAGAAGATAGTCAAAGGAGACAGTGACTCACTTAAAGAAACCTTTTCACTCAATGCATGGATCACATGCTGGGCAGTTTTTTCCATCCAAGAATTAATTGGCCACCCAACAGGCAGGTAACTAAGTTAACAGACAGGAAAATCTTGTCCACTTCTTCAAGAATCATAGCATCAAATTCAATCTACAAGGCCATGGCCAATTCTTACTGGGACTATGAAAACAGACATGGGTTAACTCTCCCACAACAAAATGGTTTATTTTTATTAAATATTTTATTAGATATTTATTAAAATAGCTACCAAAAGTACACAGGTACAAATTTAATTTACCAAAAGGTTCATTTATCTAAGCAATGGCAGAGGTCCCATGGGAATCAGTCATATTTAGCATTTATTCATTATGTTTTTTTTCCCTTATATGTTGAACTGATGTAACATTTTAGATTTACCTCCTTTGATGGAACAATCAGCATAAAGCCTCTAACACCTTTTCTGTGGTCCTAATAGCACCCTCAGAGCTTTGCAGAAGTGACCAACATTTTCAATACACCTTAGTGAAACTGAAGGCATTTAAGGAGGAAAATCATTTTCTTAAACCTTAACTGTTGTTTTTCATTTCTTAAAAGAAATCAAGAATTAAAGCCAATTTCTCTATTAGTGAAAGGAAAATTTCCTTACCAACTCTAAAATTCCCCAGATTAAAAAACAGCAACAAGTGGTGATGCTTTTGACTACCAGCCACATCTTAAGAAAATTGTCTATATTGGTTGGCCAATGTATCCAAGCTGAAGTCCATCAGGACATAGATAATGGGGTTTACATACTTGAACTTAGGCAAGCTATACCTTGAAGGTACGGCTGAAGCTACTGATTTCAAAATGGTGTTTCTTGAGCAAAGGAATGTCTCCATTTCTTATTATTGTTCTTTCCCTTTAATTTATGTTAGGTGTAATGGAGGCTCTTCCTAAATGTTATCATATTATGGTTTAAGACTTAGAATATACAGGTAGTACTCAGCTTTACAACAGTTCATTCAATGATCATTCAAAGTTACAATAGCACTGAAAAGGGTAACTGAAAAATAAGCATTTTTCACAGTTACAATAATTGCAGCCAGCCCATGGAGACGTGGTCAAAATTTGGATGCTTGGCAACTGACTCATATTTATGACAGTTACAGTGTCCCGGAGTCATATGATCAGTTTTTGCGGCCTTCTTATCAGCAAAGTCAATGGAGAAGCCAGATTCAGTCAACAATCGTGTTACTAACTTAACCACTGCCATGATTCACTTAACAACTGTAGTAAAAAAGGTCGTAAAATGGTGCAAATTCACTTAACAACATACATTTTGGGCTCCGTTGTAGCCATGCATTGAGAACTACCTGTATATTCTGCATTACATATGTCTTATATATATCTTGAATAGTTTAAAATATCTCAATACAGAAGCTATAAAGGGTTATTTCTTTAGAATATGTATCTTTAAAGTACGCTTGTACTTCTTTAAAACTGAATTATATAAAAACAATTAAAATTATCAAAATTGGCTTATCATTGTCTTCTATTTCAGCAACAGATGTATACAATTCCATTTATGACAGTACTTGGTTTTAACATGAATCATCAACCAAAAATTCAACTGACCATTTTCAATTAGTTAAGTAAATTGCTGAGAGGAACATAAGTGGGAAATCATGTTTTATATGTTTTAATATTCTGTCTTTTCACAAAATCTACTGAAATGTTTTTAGGTTCCAAACATTAACCAAGTACTTGCAAACCACAGTTCCAGTGAGCTGTAACCTCCAATTTTTAGAAACGATTTATCAAGTAATTTTGCCATGATGATTCTAGATGGAATCAAATAGCTGAAAATCTGTAACTGTGATTGTCTGTCTATACTTTATCAAATGAAACTATTTTTCAGACATATTTTATAAATGCACACTAAAAAAATGAAGGTATTATCAAAAGTATGAAACATCTTTCTAATTCCTGCTGCACCCTAAGCTGGGAATGTAATAGAAATCGCCAGACGAGAGTCAAAGAAGATATGTTTATTCAATCCAAAGTTATTAGCTTTGGATATACAACCACAAAAGGAAGTGTGCTTCTCCTTCCTTTTATAGGTCTTTTAGTTTAAAGCTTAACCAATCATTATTAATAGAATGAAATGTGTCAGCTTATTACAATGGTTTTTGCTCTATCAGTAGGAACATCTTCTTCCTAGCATGAACATCTTTCATATTCCATTAGAACAGATGTTTCTTTATCTTAAAGTTATGGCGAATTTCCTTATTATTTATGGTTAAGCAGATGTCTCTTTATCTACAGCTAAAACAACGGACATTTTATCTTTCCTGTACATGTGTTTTTTATACTGAAGATATGTGTCTTCTTCTGCTACATGATATATTCATTTTTTTAAACTGACAGGAACCAGCAACTGACAAGAACCAGCATTGCTATCTATCCTATACAATCTTATTGTAAACATGGAAAAGAAAATATTCCAAGCAAATGATATATTATGTTGAGACAAGCATTAAACTTTTCTGCAATATTAAAAAGATGGCATTCTTGTTGATGTTTGTGATCAAGTCTTCAATTGTTTTTCACTTCATTTTTATAGTGTATTAAATTTTTGAGGGAGCTACTATAACACAATACATAGAATGTTAATCTTAGTTAGCCAGACATGAAGATCGCTGGATGATTTTGTGCCACTTTTTTTGTCAGTCTGGGCCTATTTTACAAGGACACACTTTTGTGGAAAGTCTTACAATAATGGTTGTGCAAAATTTTGAAGGGATAGCTCACTTGAACCATCCTTCAAGTAAAGCATCCTTCTGAAGATACATTTCAAAGTTAAGTGAAGTCAAGCAGAGCAAAGTAGCCATTTTGCTAAGCTTGGCCTTAGGTCTGAAGGCAATTCCAATAATGAAAAAATGCTTACAGTGTTCCCTATCAGTCAAAGAAAAAGTTCCAGAAATATCTGTGCATGCAGCTACTGAACTGCTGATCTAGGCATTTAAGTAATGGAAGTACCTTATTAATCCAAGTTGCATTTCTCTTTGAATAAAATATCCTTTTAGAACTTTAATTGCTGAACCTAGACCAGCAGATCTACTGTATAAAGGCCTCCGGAAGGAAAGTAGGAAATCGTGAGCAGGTTTATTACAGATATATTTATGTCAAAAAGTATTTCTTTAGATCCCAAGTAGAAGAAGGGAAAATAAAAACATAGATTTGCTACATTCTGTTACAATAATCCATGTTAATAAAAGTAGATTTGACCTCTCTAGGGTCTGTTTCTTGCTATGGTCCACAATGTAGGATTTATACCCACTGAAATAAGGGCCTATAGGACACGAAACCCTGTTTGCAGGTGATGTTGATATCTCTGTATATACAATATCACTTTTATATTCCAAAGTAGACTCTGGCATTGCAAAGCAAGATAACTGCTGCAAATAGCTGTCATTTTAACATTGTATGAACATTTAGAACCATTTTATGAATGAAGTTTATTGTGTTAGTTACAGCCAGAAAACACACACACACACCCGTGCTAGAATCAGACTGTCTCCTTGCAATATTAGTTAAAATATTTATCTTCCATTGTACTCCCAATAATTTGTTTTGGAAATGCCATCAATGAGGCTGAGGTCTTATTAACTTTAGCAATGGTCAGACCTTGGAAGGTCTCATAATTCCCTAACAAGCTTATGCATCACACTAAGAAAAAAAATGTATTTTAATATCTATAAATATAGATATTTATATTTATATTATAGCAAAGGAAGCTTTAACCCTTATCCACAAACGTACTACTTTGGCTACGCTATGATGACATGCATTACGACATGAGGTCATAATGACTGTTCTAGCTGCTGGCCGTAGTCCAGGTAATTACGCTACAATATTGTGACTAGTGGTTCTGGATCGATTGCTTCCAAAAGGTGCAGAAGACCATTTGAATTTGTTCTTGCCAAAAAATTATTGCAAGACGTAAATTGTACCTAATCATCAATTTCATCAGGATCTTTATCATTGCTGATATCAGAATCGGCGGTGGCTGTGGGTTCCTCATCGTCCATTACAAAAATTTCGTTGGAACATGATTCCACTTTACTCAGATCATTCTCTGTCTCTTCATACCATGTTAGAACAGTTTCTTCGAAGTTTGGGTCACCAAATCTTTTTGGCGGAAAACATAGCCCCGACATTATAAAAAATATATATGTTAACCAAGATCTGCGGTCAAAATTACCACAATTCAAATGCCGCTACAGAAAACACCAAATAACTGATGCAAGCGTGATGCTACATACAGTCTTACAGGTGGGAAAACAAAAGCTATTCACAACCGGAATAGTCCATTTCTAAAAATAGGGGTGTTCCAAACCAGAGGTGGGTTCCTACAAGTTTGGTCCGGTTTCTATGGAACCGTTAGTAACTTGGCAGCCCGGTTCATTGGAACCATTAGCGATCCAGGCCTGCCACGCCCCCAAACTGCTTCTCTCAGCAGCGCCATAGGCGGTGCCATTTTTTGCTTCTGTGCATGTGCAGAAGCTTTTTTAAAGTACTGCACATGTGTGCAGTGCACGAAGCATGCACACATCCATGGCACATCCCTGAGCAAACCTGCAGTAAGAAGAACCGGAATCCACTTCTTTTCTAAACATTTTGAAAAACTGTTGTGGTAACTGTTACCCCAGGTCTATGGTTCTGGGTTAATCACTTTAATATTGTAGAATATTCCAGAAACTGAATGTGAATATTTCTGGACAACTACTAATATATATCTGTCCAGAAACACATGCTCACCTTTAAGTGAGAAAGCAAAAATCTCATTACTAGTAATGAAATTGCTTATGTTTTCTTATTTAGGTTAAGCTAACATATTTGTCACTTACAGAGTGAATCTCTGGAGCATGAATAAAGGCATAAAATGATATTATAATTTATTGTTTGTAAGTAGAAAGTTTGTTTTATTAATAAATCTGACAATGTTAGGCTGTTTAGTTGAAGTTTTTTATTATTCCTTACACTATTGCTTGGTTGATTTTGTTAGATTCCATGTTAAGTGTTGATCCAACTTTAATGAGCAAAGTAACATGACAAGGCATCCTTCAAAGTAGACTGGAGGGGAAAAAGCATTCATTTTGACATTTGAAATGATGGTTGTTAGCAGTACTGCTGTTCATTGATTTGGTACAAAACAAGCTAGCTTCAGCTTTTCAATTAGTATGTATGAGGAATTCTACTTTCAACCAACACGTTTCAGTTTATTCTTTAGCAGAATTCCCAAGTATATAGCTATATTCATTTTACTTAAAAATTGACAGTAGAAATAAGGAGGATCATTTCTTTAGAACAGGGCAGAAAAACCTGTTCAAATTCTTCATTCAACCTATAGGAAGTGAGTTGAAAATTGCACTAATTTTCTCCATAGATAAATTCTCCAGCAATTTCTTAAGGGTTAGGGTTCCTGGAGTGCATACTACTTCACAGTGATGGGTTTCAAAAAAAATTACTACCGGTTCTGTGGGCGTAGCTTAGTTGGCATGGCAGGGAAAGGATACAGCAAAATCTCCATTACCACCCCACTCCAGGGGAATGTTACTACAAAATCCCCATTTCCTCCTGATCAGCTGGGACCCAGGAGACAGAGAAGAGATGGGGGCAGGGCCAGTCAGAGATGGCATTTACCGGATCTCCAAACCACTCAAAATTTCCACTACCGGTTCTCCAGAACTGGTCAGAACCTGCTGAAACTCACCTCTGCTACTTCATTATACTCCTACTACTAAAATAAAATACTAAAATTTCTCACACAGTTCTGTAGTAGTATAGTATATCAAGGCACAAGAGGTGGGTTACTAACAGTTTGGACCAGTTCTATAGAGTAGGTAGTAAGCCAGTGGTGATGTCGTGGAGCCAGTTCTGGTCTGTGGATGCCGCCATCTTTTTTTTGAATTTTTTTTTGGGGGAATTGTTTTTGAATTTTTTCTGGGTATTTTTCTTCTGTGCATGCGCAGAAGCCAAGTTTCCGGCACTACGCATACGTCACCATCTTGTTTTCATCCTTTTGGGGGGAGGGTAATTTTTGGAAAAAAATTTCTACTGTGCCTGTGTGCGCCCACGCAGTTCAGGAGGCAGTGAACCGGCAGCAAAGTAAGTTAGGACCCACCCCTGCAAGTTGAAGCATATTTGTGCAAGTGGGCATTCAAACACACAGCTTTATTTATCACTAAATAAATGCAAGGGCATACTACTTCAGCCCAAAGAATCTTAATGATTCTCTCTGTCAAATTGAACGAAAACTAGTACGAGGCAATGAAGGTGAATTACTTTGCCCACTATCAGCATTTCTTTGCTTTCCTTTGCCTTATTTCCTATACACATCTGTGATGCAGTGGGAAGCCAGCCAGTTAAGTTTATCAAAGATAAAGCAGAGAAAAAGCACTGCTTATGCATGTCAGCTTCAGGGCATCCAAGTGCCCTTCCCAGCTGCTTTTCTTCTCAGAGGAAGAAACGACTTTGCCATTAAAAATAGCTATATAATACTCAAACTGCAAAGAATATGCATTTAGAAAGAAGACAAAGTGAACAAAGAAGCCAAAAAAAAGCCCTTTATTATTTCATGGCTTATTATATTAGGAGGTTTAACGTTTCCTTTCAAGTAATCATTTCCACAACAATTTATTTTCTTGCCAACTTGGAATAGCAGAGAAATCAGTTTGCTGAAACCATACACATTTTAGCCCCTACTTGATTTCAAAATGTGCTGAGATGCATGATATTTAATCCTATAATGTTGATGCATATTAATGTGGAAGATTGATAAAGTCAGCCAAGTCCATCTAGTTGACTTTCAGTGAAGCTTGTCCATCGGCGTAACTAACAAACCAGCAAATAACCTATATATATTTATACACACCCAAAATACCAAGAGTTTTCATAATTTACAGTTTGCAAAAACTTTTTTTTTGCTATCTGATAACTTCACAATTATTTACATTAAATACTTTAAATGCAGCAGCACCTTGACTGACCTTGAATTATTTTTTTTTGAAAAAAATATATTCAGAGACAAATCTCATTTGTATTAGGATGGAAGGTCCCAGGAAATTTTGGATGCATAAAATAAATCAGAAAGGTGTTTTTTTTAAAAAACTGAAAGAATTATTATAAAAAATACTTCTACTCTGCCAGTAAAAGGCATGATTATGTTTATGTAGTCAAAGTTGAGCTGCATTCAAGGCAATGGTATTATAATAGGTTTTCTATTTATAAAAAATAAAATTATAATACTGAGTGGGGGGAAAATCTATAGAGTAAATACAACAAAGAAATAAGGAAAAGCCCTTTTACCTTAAGTACTCATTTTCTTTTGCTTTCCATATTACTTTTGAAATAGGATACACAGAAAAAGAAGTCATGGTTAGACTGTGAAAAACATAGCATTTAATGAGCATTAATCTCCAGTGGAAGTCATAGAAGAGGAAATCACCCATGGACTCCTTAAATATTTGAAGTCATTCAGTGGATGGGTATGGTATGAAGAGTGATCTTCTGAAAGGGATGATTGAATTGAAATATATTTTTCTGGTACCATGCAGGGTGCCAGGTCTAAATCCTATAGATGATTATAACTGCCTTTTTATTTACCCATAATTTTGTCCAAAAAAAGAGTAATATATAACTTAGACAATGCATATTTATGTCTGTGTTAGATTAAAAACTAGTTGAGGTTGATATTGTTAGATGCAATAGTAATTTTTACAAAAACAGAAGGAAGACTATAGATTTTTTTTAATCCTTTAATGGGGAAGTTATTGCAGGATTCTACATATGATTACTCAGGTATATCTCATTTTTTTTCCCATCTACTTCGCTCCAAAAGTGCTGTACTACAATTTCATTATAATTTGAGATTTCTTTATAATTTGGAAGGAATACTTATTCTTACATATTTTTTCAAAAGTGGGGTCTATTCCAGTGTTCATCACTCAGCCAAAAAGTTGTTAACTGGCAATGAGCTTCCTGAGTCCTGGCATCCAAATTCTACAATTTCTTCTTCGGTAAGGCTCTTTTGAGTGCTATTTTATAATTATTTCATTTTATGAACTGACTTATATTCAGCTCTGTTGCACTGAAATCTCTTCTATGTGAAAAGCATCCTAAGTATGTTTTTTTTCCCCTTTGTTATTCTCATCCCTATGCAAGCCCCAAACCTATCAAACCAGGGGTGGGTTCTAACTTACCTCACCGCCGGTTCGCTTTCTTCCATACCACTTGGGTGTACGTGTGCTTTGCACGCCTGTGCATGTGCAGTGCAAAAAAATTCCAAAAAGTTCCAAAAATAAAAGGCCAAAAACAAGATGGTGATGCATGTGCAGTGCTGGAGACTCAGCTTCTGTACATACATAGAAGAAGAAAAACCAGAAAAAAAATCAAAAAAAAAAGATGGTGGCATCCATGGACCAGAACCAGTTCCATGACGTCACCAGCGGCTTACTACCTACTCTATACCACCAGTCCGAACTGGTAGGAACCCACTTCTGTATCAAACCCATGGCTCACTAGGATACCTTCAGCAATACTCACAGTTCATTAATTTGTCTCCATTGTATTTTCTGTTGGCCTGCCAAAAAAATCACCAAAATTGTCTGCTAAGGGAAGAGGTGCCTCAAGTGGTTTACTTTGGGGTACATATTTTTCTTTTCAGAATGGCAGTTCAGCATTGCTAATATTTTCCCATTTCCAGCTTGGCAACTTGGTGTGTTGCGTAATTGCTGGTTTTTATCAGTCTGGTTTTATTTCCAGTTTGACTGAGAAAAACACAAACATGGATTCAAGAGAGATATTGTCAAGAAGTGTGATTAGGCAACAGATATCCACCAATACCAACTTTGCCTGGGGAAATGTGAGGAGAATAACATCAAAATTATTTTTTTAAAAGCTGTTAAACTTACCACTCCTTTGCAGTTGGAAATAATATGAACACAAGGGCAGCATCTTGCAAAAGAGAGCACAGGTAGCATTTAGTGATGGTTCAAAATTACAGCAACACTGAAAAAAATGATTTATGATGGTTTTTCACACTAATGACCATTGCAGCATTCCCATGGTCATTTGATCAAAATTCAGACACTTGATAACTGACTCATACTTGTGAGGGTTGCACTGTACTGGGTTTTCAATTTTCTGACAATCAAAGTCCGTTGGAAAGCCAGATTCAACTGTGACAATAAAGGTCATAAAATGGGTCAAAATTCACTTAGTCTAGCCTATAGCCTTGTTGAGCAGAGATAGGGGGGCATGGCCTCTTATCTAAGTTATAACCAGTTTAGAGGCTGATACTTCTTGGTGTTAGTTGCGAAGTCGTGTCTGCCCACCCAATGGACAATGTTCCTCCAGGCCTTTCTGTCCTCTACCATCCTCTGGAGTCCATTTAAGCTCAAACTGACTGCTTCAGTGACTCCATCCAGCCACCTCGTTATCTGTCATCCCCTTCTTCTTTTGCCCTTAATTCATACTGCACACAATCAAATTCACCCCTTCATTGTTACCTTATCATTCCATGCAAATAGAAAATTAGAATTCTACACAAAGGATACATTACACTTTTTTCTTACTAGTTTTTTTCTGCAAAGAATTTTTCCACTCAGAAGTTTTTATTTACTTGTAAGCTTCCATGTCACTGTGATGTTCAGACTACAAAGATTGCATTTGGAATACGCTCTATTGAAATTATTCTTGCCTACATGTAAGTATCATGGTAAATTGTAACCATGTCCTCATTCACTGCCAATAATATATAAGAAGACTATGAAACACAAAAGCCCTTTTTGTTTAAGGTTTAAAACCAGTTTTTAATTTTAAAATGGAACTTATGCAGCTTAGCTTTCCTATTAGCCTTTTAAAAGCAAGTTCTATTCTGGAATGGATTAATTTCCATTCAGTGTTATACATTTATGACAAATAATTTGCAAACAATTCCTTAATTTGCAATGGCATCACTGGATATGTATAATATCCAGAGATACATTCTCTGTGTTCGAACATTTCACTAAATTTACCTACAATCCTAATGTGATTCCTATAGTAGCTCATTTGAATCATGGAATAATAGATTTGGGGACAGACGTTTTCATATTTTCAAATGTTTCTAGCTCTTAACACAATATTCTATTAAAACAACAAATACATTTGTATTACATAAAAATTTAAAAAGCAGAGTAAAAAAGGAAGAGAAAAAGTAAATGCATTAAAAAACAGGTAGATTAATTCCTACTTTGTAGTCTTGTGCTCTCTCAGGTGGGAATTGGTTCCACCTATGAAACTGAAAAGAGATCATTGCTATTTTGAGCTAAAGATTAATAATTTCAGTGTTAACCTAATTTTAAATTAATTGCAAATTTAGCCTAATTTTGTTTTGAAAAAGGAATAGTAGCATCTACTTCTACTATTTAGCCCCTTTTACCAAAAATAATGCTGAATAACAACAGGTAAGAATGTGCATGAAATGGAAAAAAATTTTTTTTGCTTGGAGTAAAACAGCCCTCCCCAAAACATTTCATTAGAACTTTTCAATTGAGTTGTGTTCCAGTGTACCAGAACTCAAAATACTCAGAGTATTTTTGTTTCATTAGAGTAAAAATTTTAATGTTTCTGGTGTTTTTGGTCATAGAAAAAAATTGGGACTCTGAATAACTGGAACTCCCTGGATCTCAGATATAAAATGGTAAATTGGGATAACAGTCCATGTTCTGGATTGCTATATACCCAACCAAACTGCAATACATTTGGCCAAGACGATTTTCCCCCCTTTAAAATGCACATTAAAATACTTGGGAGCAGAGTATTATTTTTACTGAAAATGTTTAGATTAGAACCTGTTATCAATAGCTCCTCCCAATAGCATTAATAGAGAAAATGCCAGTCTGAAGATAAACAAGTTGGCCTGAAAATAAAGGACTAAGCCAATTGCACAAATTGGACTTCCTTCTAACCTATTAGGTTGTGGTTTTTTTTACCCTTTTAATCCCCTTGGTCAATTTTGCAGGCCCTTCACTTGTTTTAAAAGATCAACCAACAGAAGGATGGTTGTTGCTTTGTGGTTTTAGTCTTTCATCCTTCCAATCTTTCTTTGTCTACCCTACCTTCTAGCTGGAACTTTAACAAGACCAAAGCTATCATTCTTTTCCACTTGCGCTAATAAAAATATACTTTATTATTGAAGTAATAAAATCAACTGGCCAGCTGCGCTAAAAGTGATAAAACTATCACATATCTCAATTCTTCCTTCCAGGTACTCGATGTAGTTAAGTAGGTGACTTCGAGTGGCATATTGAGATTAACATATATAAAAATTAAAGAAACAATTTTCTCTCTCCCAATGACCTATATAATGATACATTTTTATTTAGCTCTATACTTCTATACTTAGTTGTAATTCATGGTGGGTTTAAATTAAAATGAAATGCAATAAATCTCATAACAACCATCACAAATTTAATCCAAGTGCACTAGTTCATCAAAAGCCATTAGGAACGAATGACTTTCAGTGCTTTGCAATCTAAATTGTTCACCTTTCTTTAGAAAACAAGATACATGCCAAAATGTAGGGGCTGCCACTAGGAAGGACTGACTGCCTTCAATCTCTCACAGAAGCCCATCCCAAGATGATTGTACAACATGGACTGGTTCTGACCAGGAGAGATATGCTGGATGTACAATGGAGCAAGATAGGTGTAAATGTGAAAAAATAGAATCTTTATTTGGCTTATTACATGTTTCACTAGTCAGTACAATACTCTCAATATAGCTATCAATATGCTGAATTCTTTGGGATTATTTTAGATGCCTTTTGAATGAATGGGATGGGGAAGAGCATATATATAAGGATCTCAAAGACTATTTTTGTTTATAATGATTAATATGGGGGATCTTCTATGCTTAAAGATATTTTGAAAACTTGCATAAGAGCACTGAACATAATAAAATTCCTCCACTGGAGTGGAACAGGATATAACTGTAAATCTTAGTCTGCAGGGCAGATTTACATCTCCTGCCTTCCATGAAATCCACTACTAATAGCACAACACTTATTAAATGAAAATATTTCTAGGTATAGTATTTCCTGGTGTTTTACTATGCAGTTTACATTATGCTTGGCATTTGCCTGCTCACATTATGAGGTACATGGGAGGGAAAATATAGTAAATGGCTTTTGTTCTTTAAGGATAAGCACTTATTTCTTCCTAGTGAATCCTATTAGGAAATGATCCCTTTAAATATATACACCAAGTACTATATCCATTACAGATATGGATTTATAGAGCAGATGCATTTATTTGGGGGAAAAAGACATAAATAAGCAGCAATATTTCCCAGTTCAACCTTCAAATATTTTATGGCCCCTATATGGTAGAAAGTAAGGACAAACTGTCAGTTTTATATTTAGTCTCACATACTGAAAACATTTCTGAATGGAGCAAGTAACTTTGGCAATTTTTTTCTCTGATGGGAAAGATACTAACATAACATCTACACTACTTCCGTATAAAGTGAGTTTCTTTACCTCTTCAGATGTCATCACTATATGTCCACTCAGATGTTTACAAGCATATTCACAATTACAGTATTTGTTTTATGGACTTGCATAAAACAATGCCAAATTTGTTCCAGTTATCTCCTTAATACAACTACAGAACAAAAGTTTCTGATTACATTAGAAGACCAGCACATCACACAGTTTAATATTCTCCATCTAATTGAGAGTCTCCAAAATAAAGTTAATACTAATTAATGTCTGGTCATGATAGTTGCAAAATTACAGTATATGTCAAAGTTAGTGAAAATTGGTCTTGCTATGTAATGCTAGCACATCATGAGATTCCCAAGACATGACAAGTAGACTTTCTGCATATACCTTCATAATAAATTCACAAATGTTGACATTGTTTTACTTTTTTCCTCTGCTGATTTTATACATTATACGTCTGCACACATTTCTGAGCCTACTGCAGTAAAAGTTAAGCATACGTTACCTGTATGAACATGATTCAGTAGGTAATGGACTGTATCAGTTCAACTTGACTATTGGGATTTTACCACATCCTGTAACTGTGTAGCAGGTGTTCATTAGTCTTCAGTGCACTCAAAGGCATTTCAGAGAAATGATAGCTTCACATCTAAACTATATTATATTTAAATGTGTGCAAATAAGGTCTGCTATTTGCCAAATCAATTAGCCTAAAAGGCAATAAGATTCTACTCTGATGAATATACAATGGATTTTCCACTGGTGAAGCAATGTATTAAAAAACTTCCTTTTCCTCCAATATGTTTGCAGCTTAAAAATGAAAGAGAAGTTGAAATGATAAGTAGTTTGGAATAAAAAAGCAAGAATGTTGT
>JANHFT010005895.1:57714-69370 GCA_032467955.1 Pseudoxenodon macrops | reverse complement strand
AGAATTCCTCAGCAAACTTAAGCTGGCTGAGGAATTCTGGGAGTTGAAGTCCACAAGTCTTAAAAGTTGCCAAGGTTGGAGACCCCCTGCTAGAAACGATGGTTGGAACCCCCTGTGGCTGGGTTCACACAGTTTGCAGAGTCTGAGCAAATCACTTTGCAGCTTAAATGTATTGTGTAAATGTTATATACTCTCTTAACAGAGCAGGCCTAAGAAGTTGGAAGGTGCCTTGTTGTCTCTCTACACACACACACACACAGACACCTCCCAGTGGGTTATCCTTGATCTTAGCCAGCTTGAGAATTGGCACCCACTTTGGGGTAGTAGGAGAAAGCAATCTTGCTTCTTAGCTTACAGCTTTAGACTTAATCAGCAACATGCTGATACAGATGAATTAAAAACAATTTGGGATTAAATGCAGCAGCGCACTATGCTTAATTTTAACCTTGGTTTGGGAGGGGGTGGGCTGTAGCATCTTCTGCCAGCTGTTAATGTTGGTTAGTACAAGAACCTGTGAGAGAGCATACCTAATAGTAACCATTGTGAAGACTGGAGTGACATATTAACAGAAGGACACGCCATGTCGTTTCTGTAGGGGTTTTGCCTGGTGTGTTTATTCCCAGTTAACTGAATCATAGTTACTCACCTTTTCTGAGTTCAGCTTCTACCACTTTAGACCAAAATGTGGTTTGCTGTTCAGATTGTGTCATGCCTCCCGTTCAAAAGCAGTATTTCTCCAGATTAAATGCCTGAAAGGGGAATAGTAATAGGATGCAAGCTATTCTAAAGGGCTTCTCAAAATCATTCATGCCCTGTGGGAAGGGGGATGTTTGAGCTCTGAATGTCTTCTTTGAGCCTAAAACATTGGACCAAGAGTCTCATTGTGATTTCCTACTCCAGTTTTCTCTCTGCCACATGGACTGAGGGGGCAGGGAGGAGTCCCTACCATCTGCTGCCACTGTGGACAAGAAAGGCTGGAATTATATGTATGCCTGCCTCTCTTTGCTTCATTGAATTAGCTCTGGCCCATTGCTTGGAGAAACATCTGCAGCTGTCCAGAGCTGCAGTTACTCTTCAAGCTTTCAGTCCCGTCCCCCCCTCCCCTCCATCCTAATCTTAACATGTAGATTCAGAAGCAAAAGTTAAATCCAACTCAGCTGTAAAGTCCACTGAATAATTTGGGGCCCTTTGACATTTCCAGGAAAAGTAGCAAAAAAAAATATTCCAGGAGTCTTTAGCTTGGTAGTGGCATAGGTATTTTTATATCTTAAAAGTCCTCTTAGATCAAATCTCTGAATAGAGTTAGGGGGGAATTCAGTCTTTACTGTACCTGGGAATTGCCTATCGGCTGCCCCTACAATGTAGTGGTTATCAAATGTGATAGAATTTAGTGAGGTGCAACCTCACTGTCTGGAAGATGTCAAGTTAAGCTGGGATAGTAGATAATATCAAATAAATAGACTATGCAGGACAGCTTGTCTAGAGGGGAAAAAGAGTTGACCTTGACAGTTGAAGCATTCTTTTGAAACACATGAAGAAATTGCTAGAGTTAAGGTCAGACTTTCAAGATTCTGATATCTATCTCAATAAAATTATCACGCTAAAGTGTAGCAGCACTGATCTTCCTGTGGAGTTTCTGGTTTTGACTCATACGATGAGGCTGACATTGTGACATTCCTCTTTGGAAGGTCACATTGCACTGGTGTTGCCTTTGATATATTGGAATTGAGGACAGCTGGCAGGCATGACTTTGTGGCCTTCTCCCATCTGAAAAAATAATAACAATAATAACCTGATCAACTAGTTATAGAACGTCAGCAAGGTAGCTGAATCAGTCCTCCCTTTCTTTTGACTTCCAAGCACCAGTTGCTGCCAGCGGAGCCTTCCTAGCAAGTCAGTTGTTCTGCCAGCCTTCTAACCTGAACTCTTGTGTCTTGCAGTGCCCTGTTTGTGATGGCCGATCACATGATGATGTCAATGAGCCATGGCATGAATGGGATGCAGAACTACCGGCTAGGCATGAATGGGATGCAAGCTCCACCGCAACACGGACAGCAGCATGTGCTAAGGACGCTTCCTCCCAACCACCAGATGATGCAGTATGGAGGCCCTGCCATGGATGGAGGGATGAGGCAGAGGCCCGGCATGAATGGACAGATGGGTCACCACCAGATGCCAAGCACGGTGATGTTCAACAACCCAAGTCAACAGCAACAGTACATGGGGCCTGTGGGTGCCCAGCAGCTTATGGCAAGTATGCACTTGCAGAAACTCAACACTCAGTATCAGGGCCATCCTCTCCTAGGCATGACGGCTGGCCCGGTTGGACCAGGTGCACAGCAATACCGGATGGGCCCGGGACAGCACCCAGGCATGCAGCATCTGCCATCCCCCGCTTTGACCTTGAATGTTATGGACACGGATCTTATTGATGAGGAGGTCTTGACGGCTTTGGTTCTGGAGCTGGGCTTGGACCGCATTCAGGAGCTGCCAGAACTCTTTCTGGGACAGAACGAGTTTGACTTCTTCTCAGACTTTGTTAACAAACAGCAGCCCAGCGCGATCAGCTGCTGAGTGGCTCTGCCTTCGGGGAAGCAGGCGCCTGTTTTTTTTCTTGGGGCCTGACTGTGATACACGCCTGCCTCCAGCGTTCTCCTTTTCTCCTGTAGATACGTTTCCCAGGATCATCCTTGCCTGTTGCTTGAAAAACAATACAGACAATCACCAGAGGCTTTTTTTTTTTTTAAACAAAAAACTTTTTTTTTTCTTCCCCCTTGCACTGCCTTGCTGCTTTTTCACAAGGGAGAGTGGCTTTTTCTTGTGCTCTTTGCGGAGAGAGTGGTTGTGAAAGGCTTCTGCAGATGGGAAATGAATAGCAGTTCTAGGACTTCAGCCATTCAGGAAAGAAAGCCCTTGCCCCTTCCAAAACGATTCTGCATTTGGACTACAAACACAATAAAGAGGGGTGGGTTTCAAAGAGGCTGGGATCTGCTCTGCTGTTAACTGTTCTCCGATGGCAGAACAAGCTATTTCCATAAGCCCCTCTCCTTTTATTGGGGGGGGGGCTTGGTTTAGCGGTGATGGATTTTTTTTAACCTTTTTCCTGAAACGTGAATGGCTGGGAGATTTACTCTTCACTGTTTCTCCTGCCTTGTTGCCCTTCAGTACTATGAAGTCTGCAACCATCTCTCTCTGTTTTTTTAACTTGAAAATATCACTGGCCTCAGGTTGGGCTTTTTGGTTCTGATGTGTCTCCCCCCCCCCTTGTACTTGCATTCCTTTGTTTTTTACTGAGCTCGCAGGAGTTTCTGGGGGATAGCTTGGCACATGTGTTCAAATGACAAATTTTGAAGGTTAGGTCACTTCTGATGGGGAAGACCAACCGATTAGCATTTCTTGTAAGGCTGCTACAAACATGAGCTGTGAGCTGCTCTCTAGCTTTTTCTGCCTCTGAAACCAAATAAAATAACTGTAATTGTGTATATTTTTAATTTTTCAAAGGTGGGGGGAAATACCCTTTGTTGTATTTCTATTTATTTGGAAGGGCTCAAACTACGTTGCCTTCTGAAATGACTGAGAAGGGCTAAACAAGACACTGAAGCGCATATCCCTCCATGTTTTTTGTTCTCTCTTAATTCAAGAGCAAGACTATTTTGTTTGAATGAAGAAGAAAAAATGTTGCTCTCTGGGGGCTTGATTTTATTTTTCCAAAGTTTTGATTTTGTTTCTCAAAAAATGGTGTGGATAGCAATTTCATTTTTCTTTTCAAATTCAGAAAGTTCAGTAGATTGGAGATTTGCTAAGGCCCCTTCTGTTTGCAGGCACACATCGGCTGTTGATAAATGAAGTGGAAATGTACAGGTGATTTTGTTTTTCTCCAAATAAAAGCTAAACCCTCAAATTTAAGATCCTTGCTTGGGTTTGTGTCTTAATTGAAATATCCCATGTGTAAGAGAATGTTCCTGGACTTGCAATTAAGTATGGACAAAAGGTCTAACATGTCCTATTTTTTTTTAAAAATGTTCTGCTTTGATCTTCCAGATGTCTGCTATTTCTGTAAGTACATGACATCCTCAAATCCTTAAGAAGCCTTTTGCAGCCTCCTTTTCAATTGCCTCTTGAGATCAGCCTTATTTTGCACGTGGCATTAAACCATGTTTTGTTTAACCATAATTTAACAAACCATAGGGTGGGTTGGTGCAAAATGGTAGCACAAAGAAGCACCATTGTTGGATTCAATAGACTAAGTCAAACCTAAACATGCCACAAGCTAAAATACTTCATAGGTGCAGAAGAAGGTATAGAATAAACTTTTGACACTCTGGAAGATACAGAGAAGCGAGTCAAACTTCCAGATGGGACTACAATTCCCATTAGAGTCTGGCTGACATAGTGTGCTGGGGGTAAAATCCATAATATCTGGAGAGCACCAAGTGGGAAAGACCAGTACAGGAAACTTTGGGATAGGTGCCTCATGTACGTTCTGACTTTGCGCAGCTCATAAAGGAGCATTTGCGGCAATTAAAACTGACTTAGGTCATTGAGCATGTAAACCACAAATGTCACTGCTATTTTAAATGAGAATAGGAAACTGAAGCATTAGGTTCCCTAATGTCTTCAGATCTGCCTGGAAGTTCTGAAAGTTGCAGTTCAACATACCTGTTGAATGGCAGCTTAGGAAACCCCTATTCACCTGTGTCTGTTTGATCATAACAGATCATGTTAGCTATGCTTTCCATGATTGCTACCACAATCTTCGTGACTTTCCTAAAAATCTAGTTTCTGGTGTCTTCTGATAATGACCAAAAGCCTTCATCTTTTGGGATGGAAATATTGCTATTAAGTAACTGATCAACTAGAACAATATTTCCATCCCAAAAGATTTGTGCTTAGAGGAAACAGCTCTGGCACCATGGCTAACCTTGAAAAAGAGAAAGTCAAACCTGGTTGATCGTTAGATGAGAAATCACCAAAATCACTTGATTGGGACTTGATTGGGAAATTGTGGGGGGGGAGAGAATCCTGGGGAAAAAGTAGTAGCAAGTTACTGGTACTTCCATTCTGTTGCCAAAAACCTTAATGGATGTGCCCCAAAGGTCACCAAAAGTCAAATTAATGTAGTGTAAATTCAGCCACTATAGTTGTAATTTGTGGTTTATATGGTTTTAGTATGATGTGTAAAACCAGTCAGTTATTGCTTACTAAAATTCCTTAAAGCATTCACTTTGTGGTTTCCCAAATCCCGGGAGTAAGGTAGTCTAGACCTGAAAAATTTAGATTCCATGTTTGGGGAGGTGGATTGGTGTTTATAAATGTTAAATGCATGCTTTAAATTTTTAGAAGATTCTATTTAAAACCGCTCTTCCCCATCTTAATTTAAAACTTTCCCAGCCAATGGTGATTTACTCAGTAAAGTCAACTTTTTTGGGAGTGTGAACCCAGATGGTAGTGCTTATTGCTGGCTATATTCTCTTTTGGTAACTTAACAGTTGGAACTATTAATCATTGAAAAGGAAATGGCACATGAGAAGGAGTTGATTGCAAAGGAAGAATATTAATATAACTTTAAGGAAACTTGTAAATATCGGGGAGTGAGCCTGGGATGTTGATGTCGGTTTTTTAAATTGTGCTTACCTGGGCTCAGAAAAAGAAAACTTACCAAAGACTAGATCTGATTCCTGTTGAATTTATACATGAGGTTAAGTCAAAACCGAGCAAACTATGTTATGGTGCAATGTGAATGCAGTCCAGCTTTTTAAAAATCTAACCTGGTTCATACAATACAGTACTATATGTTTTGTTTGTTTGCTTTATGTATTGTACAAATGTAGCTATTCTGATTTGGGGGGTTAGGATTTATGGCTTAGTGTGATGTCTGAAATCAACCAGCCTGGCTTACAATGGTTAACACCACTGAAATCTAAACCTGGATTTATTTCCATGCAAAAGCAAGCACTGTTGCTCAGCTCACACAGAATAATGGTCAGGTTTAAGGTGAGCTGTAATTTACACTCTGCTTGTGTCAATTTTTTGTTTTGTCAAACAGAGCTTAGACTTGAATTTGCTGGGTAAATTTATCCAATTTTGACCTAATTTGATAAACTAAAATCCAGCCTGCCCCATGGTATATGAAACAGGCCATTGTTCATTGATTAATTTTAGGAGTCAGCCATGGGATCAAAAAGCAGACAGAACCAGATCCTGGTTTCTCCAGGACACAGAATGTTTTTGTTAGTGTGTGTGTGTGTGTGTGACTTTGCAATCTCCTTTCTGCCTTACAAATAATGGCAAGCAACTCCACACTGTTTTGTGCTTGGCATCTTCTCTTTGTTGTTGGCTACCAGTCAAAATACACAGACTCCTGCCTGCTGCATAACAACAGGAAACACTCATGACAAAAGGCCACTTCATGTGCTCCTTGGCCTGGAACAATTGCTCATTGAGAGGATTATCTCTGCTCCTCTTTCACATGAACAGAGTCTTGAGTTGCTTTAGTTACTGTCAGGTATGCGAACTGGAGCTCTCCTCCCGGGCTAAACGGCCTGCTCCCAGATTGATTTCCCAGGCTCCATCTCTGCCTGTTTTCACAGTCATCCCTTCAAATCTCTGGAGAGATGCAAAACTGTTGACATGGCAAAAGTGGGCTACTAATACGCTGCAGAGTTAGTGCGGGTGGACGGTGGGAGAAAGATCCATCTATGTCTGTTCTGGATCCACGGCATATTGCGAAGCGCAGGTTCAAAGTATTAAGAGCCGTAGTTTACTGAACGGAGCTTTTTATTGAACAGATCACAATTCTCTGCACAACAGTTAAATGATGGTACTTGAAACCCAGCCACCCTTTTCCCTCCCCTTGCTGTAGAACAGAAACTATAATCCTAAACTGGGCAGATGCTTGTGCTAAGGATCCTTTTTTTTTTAATAGCCAGGATGATTTATCTTGATAGGCACCTCTTGCTTCCTATTCCTTCTGGGTAACTTGGCGGTTTGTCTCTGAATTGGAGAAATTATGGTCTTGTTGGGGGGGGAAAGCTGCCCTATTTATCTACGGGAGATGAGATCATAGCTGAGTCCCTCTGCTTTGCACGCAGAAAGCCACAGAGATCTCTATTATCTTCAGTTAAAAGAATCAAGCAGTCAAAGATAGAGGACACTCTGAAGAATGAGGACTTCAGTATTAGATTATGATGGCCAAAGAACATATCTAGCAGTTTACTAGGCAGAAATTCTGCCCCTGGCTCTAAGCATTTAGTGTATCCTGTCGTCTTACTTCCATGAGGCATCTGAGAGGTCACTATAGAAACAGGGCATTGTTCAGGGTTCAGGTTGCTAATATGTCCTTAACTTCAGTCTGGTTTTAATTCTATCTCCTCAATCACAAATGAAATCAAATGTCTCCACAGTTGTCCTAAAATGTACCCTTTCTAGGACAGTGGCCTTACTGTATTCTTTTCAAACCAGCCAGCCATGGTTTTATTTCGCAGTGAAACATTGTGAAATGTGCTGCTTATAGCATAGTTGCCCTGTCAGCTCTTATCTCACGTATTGTTCTCTCTGTCATATACACACACTTGCAAGTGAGATCTACCTAGATGGAACTCAAGTTATTCCAGGATAACTGGACAATCAGGAAATAATCCCATCTGCCTTAGAAAGCACCCAAGGTTTTTGCAAGTTGCATGATTTTGTAATCGACACAGCTTTTTCCAAATGAGTTGTTATGTTGGAAGGCATTTGATTTTCAGTTGTTGCCAGGGTTCAATCCTGCTGGTTCAGCTTGGGCAATCTCCTCCAGGTCCCAGCAGAAAAACCGGGAAGAACAAGTCTAGACAGCCCCAAGGAATACGGTACAAACTTCAGTATGGCTTCAGACTGCCATTTATGGTGGAATGAATGCTCGTTATTCTAATGAGCGTTTCTACCTAGAACTTCTCAAGAGTTCTGTCCATTTGTGTGTGTGTGTGTGCGCACGCGCTTTTCTCTCCAGGTCCACAATAGACTTAGACATAAAAGCAATGAGTCCTAGTTGTGTATCAACTGTTCATTGGACTTTAAATACCAAATTTTCAAATCAAGAGATTTGTGCTGTTATACTATTGGTGACACAAAGATATAAAACTAGATCTATATATGTTATCTGAAAAAGGATAAGGTATGGAAACCATAGATTAAAAGTTTGGGCAGGCTGGCTGACTAACTGTATATGCACCCAAATTTGTTAGCCCTCCCAAATTGTAATGAACAGAAGTCTTCAAAAGTGTTGGGTGGAAAAGCAAGTTAGAATAATAGCAAGGAGTAAATAGAAAAAAGGAAAATATATACTGAGCAGATTTAATGCCTCTCATATATAGGTGACATTCATGGACCAACATTTCCTTTCTCAAAATGAGATGGTTACTTTGGAACAGAATTCTGATAGATTAGCAAGTAATAATGCTATAAAGTATACAATACCATCTATATAGCGCAACATTATTACATATAATTTAACAGTCGTGTATAACTTGGCCCATTCGAATGAATCACAAATCGGGCAGCAATAATGGGAAAAATGCAAACAGATTTTCCACTTTATAAGAAATACTAGCAAATGCCATTTTAAAATTCAGCTACTTCCATATTCCACTGTTGCTACCGTTCATGAAATGTCCCAGTGATGGCAGCATGAAAAAGAAGAAAAATGTTCTTAGGGCAAAGAATAAATGAGTTTATATTCTATATCAATAATGTATTAGGTAATCATGCTAATGTTAAGAATTGGCCATGTATTTCAAAAGACTACTTTGTCATATACAGCATGCCAAATTGAACTATTTGCTATAACATTCTCTTTGGACACAGACTGTACATGGATTTCTGCTTATAGAAGATCCTCATTTGTACACTGAAATAATTTCAAAAGATTAAGATGGCAGCAGTCATATGGTTAAACTGTGGATAAAAAAGTTATCAGAATTTAAAATCAAGACTTGCCAAGGGTTTCAAATTCTAGTTCCTATCCACTAGAAAAATTGTCTTGTTTAATTTCCAAATGTCTGTATGAATGCAATGTAAACACTTCGGCCAGTATACAACTAACTTCAGCTAAGCAATTTCAAAAAATAGGCAGAGAAAATCCCTATGGAGGAGGAAATAATTAAGAAAATATCCAATTGTGCAGAAATGAACAGATTGACGTTAATGCTTAAAGAAAGAGAGGAATCAGAATATTTTCAGGTATGGGAGAAATTCTATAAATAGTTGGAGATATGCATAGAATATAGTAAAGAAAAAGGGGAGAAATGTTAGGATAAATGAAATGAGAAATATTAAGGTATGAGAAATAATTTGGGAGTAGGGAGAAGACACAAAAGAAGCATGCAGAGGATGTACTGATGGATTAACCGGTATGTATTGTATGTTTGTTTGTTGGTTTGTTTGTAAAAATAAAAAAAATTGGGGAGAAAAAATAAAGTAGCCACCTCCTTTTCCCCTTGGCATTAAGATTATCAAAAAACCCTAAAGCAGGGGTCTCCAGCCATGGCAACTTTAAGACTTGTGGACTTCTGGGAGTTGAAGTCCACAATTCTTAAAGTTGACAAGGTTGGGGGCTCCCGTCCCAGAGGACAGGAGCAAAGTAACCAAGCTACCTTTAGGGGCAGGATACAGTATTCTACAATGTAGGGTCCACTACTGAGAAGACTGTCTTCTATCTAGTCCACCACCTTTATATTTAATGTGGGGGCAAGATGCTAAGCAGACCTTCCATGATGTGAAAGGATGAGCCAATAATTTAGAGAAGTCAATCCATGAAGAAATAGTGACAATTCTACATAAAACTAACACGCTTAGCCGTATGTAAGTCATAGAACGTGATTGAAAGCGGTGATATTCAGCCAGTTCGCACCACTTCGGGAGACCCAGTTGTTAACTTTCTGAGCAGTTTGGTGAACTGGTTGTTGGAAGAAATCATTAGGGCAGAGAAGCGGTTGTTAAATTATTTGAATCCCACCACTGGTTGAAAGGTGATATAGAAAAGGGGGCTTAAGAAGGAAATGCATGTGACCTCTTACCCAAACAAGGATTAGTATGTCACGTGAATAGATCAGTAGCATGTAACTTCACACATTATGCTTCATCATGATGTAGTTTGGGTTTTACTTTACTTCTCAGTCAAATGCAGGTCAACCAAACATAATTAAGTTAACCACAGGTCAACAGGATGACTCAATTCAGTTACTAAGTTTATTTTTGTTTTGTTTTATTTTTTAATGTATATCTTTTTTTTTAACTATTAAAACTTTGAAAGTGCACGAACTATGAGATGGAAAAAAGGAACTTCCCTTATCCTGAATTTAAGCCAATGATCTGTCTAACCCAATATTGTCAATACAATGTTATAAAAAGGTAACGGTTCCCCTCGCACATATGTGCTATTCATTCCGACTCTAGGGGGCGGTGCTCATCATTTCAAAGCAGAGGATCCAACTCTGTCTAAAGACGTCTGGCTCATGAATTAATTAGGGCATCTTTTGTAAACTTCACAACGTCTCCATAGTCATGTGGCCGGCAGGATTAAACGCCAAAGGCACACAGAACTCTGTTACCTTCCCACCAAAAGTGGTCCCTATTTTTCTACTTGCATTTTTACATGCTTTCGAACTGCTAGGTTAGCAGAAGCTGGGACAAGTAACGGGAGCTCACTCCATTACGTGGCACTTTGTGATCAACAAGCTCAGCATCTTAGCCACTGAGCCACTGCGTCCCATCTCTTCTAAATGACCCTAATGTTTTCAGCAGTTTCCATAAAATAGTCTCTCTCTCCCCCTCCCTCTCACACTCACACACACCATTAAATCCTCAATTGATCCCTTTTTGCATATCTCCAGAAGCTCAGCTATTTGTGATTGAATGCTAATTCAGTTCTATAGTGTGAAGTTGTGTCAAATAAAATCAGCAGATACATGATAGTATTAGATAGATATACTTGAATACTATGTCTGTTATAGACTTTGATAGTGAAAGCCAGGATGTCTGTGTATTTTCTCCAGTTCTTAGAATCAGATTCCTTTAATATTGGTCTTACTCCAAGTCTGTTCTGGTAGCAGAATATTAATGGCACAAATTTTCCCCAAAAATACTATAACATCCTAATGTTACAGAGAAAAATAAATGTATTGTAATCTTTGCCAATTCTAGAGAGCAGATAGAACACAAAGATCATAATACAAATGTCTATAAAACATTGTTAAGTAAGATTTGCTTACATTTACGATTTGGCTCAAGAGACTTTTCTTAATTATGATTGATTACATGTAATAAGTATTTGATTTCTTTAATGTCTATAAGTTAAACAGTTTTTCATGGAATATAAAAATTAAAATTACGGAGAGTGTAATGGCATAATGAAATGTAAACTAAAAACAAGAATGAGTTAAACTAATTATCTCTTTTCTCATTATTAGCTAACTCTTTAGAAATTTGGATTAGTTTTGTTACTGCCATTGAATAAAGCCAGGAAAGATTATATTGGTTTTAGTAAATGACAGCAGCAGGAGAAAAGAGCTTTCATGTTAACTTATAGGTTTTTCAAATGACGGAGAAAACTTCCAAATGGTTGAACAGATAGCTATGAAGGAACTGGAAAAATAAATACAAGAAGATCTTATATTTATCA
>JANHFT010005895.1:43357-54144 GCA_032467955.1 Pseudoxenodon macrops | reverse complement strand
AATAAGGCCAAGTGCTTATTTCGGGGGTCAAAAGAAAATAAGACCCTGTCTTATTTTTGGGGAAACACAGTACTTAGTTCCTATGTAGCTGATACAGAAGATACTTTTGCTGCAATGACTGCTGGTCATTAATTTACAGGGTGTACAAATGTGATTTAGTTTACATTAAACCATAATGTGAATTAATGCAAATGTTATTCTCTTCCTGACAGCCCTTGACAGTTAACAAATGTTGCCCTGCGTTGTTATTTTTACATTTAGAGTCTTTTAACTATCACCTACATTTCTAATTGTATCATTGCATTACTGTTTAAACAACTGGATCCATTATACTTATGCAAACTGCTTTGTGAATCATCAGGAAACAGCATAGAAGTGGGCTGGATGAATGTATACGCATTTACCTAGAAACATACCTTGCTGTTTACACTTTCCTTTTTAAATCCTCTACTTCTGGGTTAAAGCTACAATCCTAGGTAAGTGTAACTGAGAATAAAACGCCACTGAATAGTGAGATAAGAAAACATGCAAGAGATTGTGTTAATGTAAGAAACCATCTTTATTTTGTTAATAAACTTTAAAGATTCTAAAGCAAGGTAGCTAGGATCTCGAAAGTTATTATAGTGTTACAATTTTATTACATTCTAGACTGCCTTTTATGCACACCATTTGTTGATGCCCCACAATGGGCAATTAGTTTTCAATAAAAACACCAACCTTTATTAATCATCCATTATGCTCCTGTAGTACCACATGGCTGAATGCAGATTGGTGTCATCCAAATGAATTTGACCACCATCATTCATGCATGGAATTGGAATTCTACTTCCAACAGAAACCTGAAAATACAAGGGTCAGGAAGACTGCAATAGAACATTTCTGAATACATAACAGAGGACTATATGAATTATTAGATACAATTCTCAGGTCAAATTCTCATATAAACATTCAGTGCTCTGAGCAGTTCTTCAAACATTTATTTTGGCACTAATATTTATCAAAGACCATAGTCATAAATGTATGGATCGAAACCAGATGTCCTTGGTGATGAAATGCAATGTTGGCAATGAGAACATAACGGGGATACCAAAGTTAATGTCACACTTCAGCGCTAAGATTCCCAGACCACTTTTTTGAATCAAAACTGGTAGCATTCACATAGTAATTTAATATAATTGTGGTTTACTCCCATTTAACACAACACACTAAATCATAAATAGTCAGCGTGGAATTGGTTTGCATTACAGTTAATACTTCACAATTTAGCTGGGTTAAAATTACCATTGGATAAATATACACTTTCATACAAATATGCATTCTAGTTAGCTTGCAGTTCAGTATGTCATGTGACCTTAGTCAATGATTATAGAGCTGCAGCCATCCAAAGGTTATTAGAGTCCAGCTGCTATCACTTCTGGTCAGTGGCTACGATAATTGGGAACTGGACTCTAGCAACATCTACAGGAACCCCATCCTTGGTTGAATAACACATTTGAAACCCTAACATTGGAAATCAGTATTAGACACACTTGGTGGGAATCAATCCAACTCACTGAATTCACCAGGGCGACTTCTGAGTAAACATACCAGGGATTGCACTAATACCAGGCCAGGTCAGTTGGGAAGCAACATTTTTGACGGTGTACGCAGTTTTGAACACTAATACATTTAAATTGCAGATAGTAAACAACACTACAAAAGAAGTAACGATAAAACTGCTGCGGTCCAAGTGTGCCTCACCTAAAAACAATTCTTTCAGAATGATGCAATTTACTCCCTTGCTGACAGCAAATAAGAGATCATTGTTGCTGCATCAATAGCCGAGCAATGCATCCTTTCTACATCAAACCACGTAAGTGAAGATTTAACAATTAACAAATTGACTCATGTGCCTTCAAATCAGATGACAGCCCTTGTTTACCTTCATTTATAGCTCACCTCATCTTGAGAGATCTGGGCTAATTATCATCTAAAACAACCTCATAAAACTGAGAAGTTATGACTCAAATACGAAAGGTAATCTAATAAATGAGAAGAACAATAGATTTACATATGCTGCTCAACAAAGATATCATTTATTTGATTTTGGCTTGGGGCAATGTGTGAATCCAGCTACTGCAGTTTATAATCCACAACTGATGGCTTTTGAATAATATGCAAAACAAGCCCCCATAATTGTTCAGCAAATTCTGGTTATAGCAAATGTTGGCTTCATACAGCATGTTTTAAAAAAGCAATGTTTGCTTAACCACATTCATCCAAAGCCAGGAGTCTTAACAGCCTATCTGAACTGTCAGCTTTCAGGAACATCTATGAGAAAGGGTTTTGTTTTATGAACAAAGGTCATCTGCTCCTTTAAAGAACAGGTATAAATAAGACACAAGGACTATTTCCTTGTCTTTGCATTTTACAATAGGAAAAAAAAAACTCACATAGAAAGTGCTGTTGCTCTATAACGTTTTGGCCAAACCTTCAAATATATTTATACTTTGCTCGTATGTACTCAGCACACGGATATGAACCAAGAAAGATTTTAGGCTGAACTTTTGAATTACCAAGGACTGTAATGGAGGCAGCAGTACATCTGCTATGGTATTATAAACTTCTTCGAAGAAAACTGAAAGTTGAGTTTGTTCATTTGTGGCTTGTGGGTAGAGGCTTGCAGAGCAAACATGTTATTGGCATATGCGCTCGACCAGCTCCTGCTGTTCTGCAACTTGAACAGCAGATAAACAAAGGAAGCCAGAAGTTTCAACATAGCCTTAAGAACTCTTGGCTAAGAATATTTATATAAACCTTGCACAATTCAAAACATTTACTGGGCACTGATGCCCCCTGGTGTCTGATATTTGCCAGACACTTTCCCCGAACCTTAAGAGATTTATGAGATCTACTCTATACCCTCCAATTGGAGTTTTGATATTCAAATTGCAACTTCTAACCTTTACCAGTTGACAGTTTTATTTCTTTATGGTTAATTGATTAGCTGGGATGGGCTCAAATGTAGAAAGCTCCAGGATTAAATCAGAATGTATCAATAGTGTTATTGATTTAAAATTGATTATTCTGTCAGAATTTGCTTCAGACATGGTTTAATGAACAGGTAGGTTGGTTCAGTTTAATTATTTTTTAATCTATCAAATTTCTATGCCACCTATTATACTTGCATACCTCTGGGCAATATACAGATAAAAGTTTAAAATGATAAAAAAAGCTGTAAGTTACAAAGTAAAGAGGAACAATTGCAAAGTTAAAAGGTAGAGGGAGCCCATCATATATAACGTTAAGCTATAAATCTTGTTTACAACCATGTGACCTAGTTCACTAAATATACTTAGACTTACTATATACTGTAGTTTCCTTGATTTTAGCTTAGTGACTTGCTGTAATCCATGTTTTGTGGTTTAGCAAACCTGTCTGCAAATAATACTTTAAAAGGACATGTGACCATGTCACATTATGCTGTATGAATCTAAACAAGCCACTGTATTATGGCTTTGTTTGATGTGTGAATCTGTATTAAATACTGACCGTCTGCCAGCAGAGCACTCTAGCTTTCCTCATTTGTTATTAGACAGAAAATATATGAGATCGTATTTTGACATGGTCTCCCCATGAACAGTCTCTATTCAGCTTGCCACCCACCACAATTCAGATAATTGACCCAAGTGATGTAGGAGAAAATGATCTAACAGAGCCTAGATCCTAGAGGATGTAAAGAAGACCAGCATTTTGAACAGAGTATAGCCCTTTCTGAAAACAATAACATTGTTTTTATATTCAACATTATTCAAAATGGACCATCCACACAAATACTCTCCATAAGAATCAATCCCCAATCTTCAGGTTTTCCTATAGAGCACCCAACCTTACTTTCATTGAGTCCATCCATCCACCTTTGTTCTTGGTATAAAATGTGTGTGCGCGCGTGCGCACATGTGCCTTCAAATCAGTATTGACTCCTGCCTGGACAGTTTTCTTGGCAAGATTTAAGAAGTGGTTTGCTCTTGCAGTCTTTCTAGAGCTGAAAAAGAGTGACTGGCCCAAAGTCACCCAGATAGCGTATTGCCTAAGGTGGGACTAGAATTTTTTCCCCTATTCTGCCTTTATTATTTATTATTTATTAAATAACTCAAGATGTAAAACATACTTCATCTTCCTGCCTTCTATTTTCCCCACAACGAGCCTGCAAGGTGGGTTGGGTTGAGAGAGAATAACTGGCCCAAAGTCGCCCAGCTGGCCTTCATGGCTAAGATAGGACTAGAACTCACACACTCCTGGTTTCTAGCCTGGTGCCTTAACCCAGAGGTCTTCCAACTTGTCAACTTTAAGACTTATGGACTTCAACTCCCAGTATTCCCCAGCAGCATGGCTGGCTGAAGAATTCTGGGAATTGAAGTCCACAAGTCTTAAAACTGGCCAATTTGGAGACCCCTACACTAGACCCGTGATGACGAACGTATGGCATGCATGCCAGAGGTGGCACGCAGAGCCCTCTCTATGGACACGTGCACCGTCACCAGCTGCTCTTTTGGTTTCTGGTGTGCACGGTCTTCATGGGCACTGGACCAGCCAGGTGGTCTTCATGGGTGCTGGACTGCTGGAGAATGCCCTGAAAACTGCCAAAAACCAGGCCGTTTTGGGGCCATTTCCATGCCTTTTTGGGGGCATTTTCCGGGTTGTTTTCAGGCATGAAAGCCTGAAAACGGCCCAAAAAACAACCAAAAATCAGGCATGCACATGCCGGCCAGCTGGTGTTTGGGTTTCCAGTGCTCTGGCGCACGCACATGCACGCACGTTCCAGTTTGGACACAGTGCTGAAAAGGTTCGCTATCACTGCACTAGACCAGGGATCAGCAACCTGCGGCTCTGGAGCCACATGCGGCTCTTTCACCCCTCTGCTGTGGCTCTCTGTCACTCAAAATATGCGTCACAATCGCCAATGTGCAACACCCACCGGCCCATGATTTATTGAGCTTTTCAACCCCGGGTAGGCCAACCATGGATAAATCCAAGAAAAGAAAAACGTTTCAGAAGAAAACAGAATGTTTAATTCAACTACATATGCTAGTTTTGTGGCCACTCAAGAAAGTCAGGCACGGGAAGGTCTTTGTGGCTCCCGGTGTTTTCTTTTCTGTGGGAAACGGGTCCAAATGGCTCTTTGGGTGTTTAAGGTTGCAGACCCCTGAACTAGACTATTGGTAGTGGTATTCAATATTAGCGGACTGTCACTTTTTGACTCATTTCCAAGGATAGTTTTTACCAGGGGCATTTTTTACAAGACTGCAAGATCCCTTCGGGTAGTGACTGGCAGCCAAGAGACCCACAGTCCTGCTGCCATCTGAGGGTTGCCCCAATTTTTTTTCAATTGGGTCTTTAATCCCCTGTGCAAAAAAAGGGAAGGGCCACCGACCTCTAGTAAAGCCTTCGCAGAATAACACCCACGATCACATACCTGCAAGCCCGGCCGACCGAACTGGGTAGCGTTGTGACCGATGCATCGGTTGTTCCGCTTTCATCCCCATTTAATTCAACGGAATTGTACATTGTCGTCAGCATCCCACCCGCAACTTGACAACCGAAAACGATTCAGGGACAGAAGGAGGCGACGCCACGCCGTTATCTCTTGGGAAAACATCATCATCATCATCATCTTCTTCCTCATCCTAACGACCACCGCGGCCTCCTTTCAACAGTAACACCACCATCAAGCTACTGCCCCGGTTGCCATGGCAGCGAGCCTCGATTGGAGATAACGGCGGTTGGACCAAGCCTTTGAGCATTCGCAGCTAGGGCGCATGCGTACAACCCCTTTGCTTTCCCCCCCCTCGGCTCACCCAACCAGCTACCGCTTCCTCGAGTGAGGCCAGGGAGAAAGGCGGAGGTTGGGCTGTCCTGTTTAGGTCTTCTAACTGTGCGCCTGCGTGAGAAAGTGGGTTGGGGGGGAGGTCTATGTGTGGAGAGAAAAGGTCGGGCCTGCCGGATGCGCGTGCGCAGTTGTGGAGGCGTCGGCAGGGTCTCGGTTTGACAGATAAATAGGAGATTTTTGTCCTTCTCCGGTTGGGGTTGTTTTCTTGCTGTGTTTTCTGGGGTTGTTGTTGTTGTTGTTGTTTTTCTCTCCCCTTCCCTGAGGCTTTAAGAGATAACTATGTCGTACGGACAGCTAGAGACTTACCGGCCTGGGGGGCTCCCGGTTCGAGATTTCAGCACCATTATCCAGACCTGCAGCACCAACATACAACGCCTGGCACAATGCAGTGAGTGATGCTTTTGATGTCTTTGACCCACATAAACTCCTGGATTAATCCCTCCCTCCAAAACACAAAAAAAAATCTCTCCTTTACAAATGTTCCCGTTTCTTACCCCACCCCCACCCCACCCTCCTCCCCATCTCGCTCACCTCTTTATTTTAAGTCATTTGTACAAATAGTTTTCATTTGTAGAATCCACGCCACCTCCTAACGTTTAAAGGAAGTGTATCTATTAAAAATGTTTAACTACTGAACCTTACGAATTTGAGATGAGAAATATAGTAGCAAGCAGTTCCAAGGTCTAAGTCTAGGCATGATCCCTATTTGCATGCAACGTTTTAGAAGATTCTCCTTAATAATTATATATATATATATATAATCTTTAAAATTTCAGTTGACTGAGTTTCATGTTTAATGAATAAAAGAAATAATAATAAATGAGAAGATACTTGGCTGATACCTAGGACGCTGGCAGCAACCCATATCAACCATTAGCACCAGTCAATAGTATTTGTGACACATCTTTAAATGTTCAGTTGACTGAGTTTCATGTTTAATGAATAAAAGAAATAATGATGATGATGATAATAATAAACTGAACACTTAAAATGTATCACAAATATTATCAACCATCAGCACCAGTCAATGATATTTGTGTTAAATGTTCAGTTGACTGAGTTTCATATTTAATGAATAAAAGAGATGATGATAATAATAATGGTGTCATCTATCCCCATTTTTGTCTACTGATGGTTCTCTACAGAAGATCAGGGTATTTGAGAAAGTTGTCTGTAGTTTTAGTGTGATAAGAGATGGTGGTGATGTATGTAAATATTTAAGCAAGTCAAATATTTTTAACAAGAAAAAAAACGACACACTAAATCTACATCTACACCAAGACCACTCCCATCAGCACTGACAGGGCAACTCACTAGAATATAAATTAAGAGCAGACCCCACTCCCTTCCAGCATTGATGATGTGATGTAGTTTGGGTAATGGAAAGTCTGCTCCCACCTCCTATTTTCCCCACAACAACCCCTGGAAGGTAGACAGGACTGAGAGACAGTGATTGGTGTAAAGCCATCCAGCTGGCTTTCATGCCCAAGGGGCTGCTGGAATTTAGGCTTTGCCATTTTCTTGCCAACAAACTCAATACTACACCGAACTTTTTCTGTGCAAAGCTATCCAGAATCTTTGCATAGCATTACAAGGTCAGCAATATGGGTAAATCTAAGTTAAGTCATAGCTCCTATGGGTTTCATTTTGGGCTTGTAGCTGGCAACTGAGACCACAAAAATGTTCAGGGGATAGTTCCATAACATTTCCCATGAGACCAATTCACGCCCACATTTAATATGAGAGATGATCTCCTGCTGGCACAGCCTGCAGCCTGCTGAGGAATCAACATAGGCTTGAATTGTCCTGTTTCTGCAGACTTTAGAGATCAATGGACTGAAGCTTTGAATGCAACATAACCAAGCTACAATGTGCCTGCAGCTGGATTGGGCTTTCATTTTAAGTTTATAAATCGCATAGTTGGCTTCTTCATCAGAGAGTGTCTTTCATTTTTGTGGGGATCTAATCTCTAGCAGAACTTCTGAAATCCACATAGGATTGAAATCAATACTTTTAAAACATATTTACAGAATGCTTGTAGATCATCTGCCAAAAAATAATCCCAAAAGTTCATTTTTCAATAAGCGACGAGGTTGTGTGTGTTTTTTTTAAGCAATAAAATATATCAATGCATGTGCTTTACTGACTAACGATCTCACTTCCTTGATGGCATTTTTTAAATTCAGCATCACATCAACCTATTAATTCATAAATAGATGAAATAGTTTTGAAAGCAGCCTTCCTTCCCCATGACCTAGGGAGAAATATGTTGATGTTACTATAATTGCTGTTCCTAAAAAGTAACATGAATTAGATGAATTGTTCTTCCCCGAAAGTACGCAGAATAGCATGAATCAAACACAAAAAAAATCTTTTCAGTTTCACTTTAATGGATAAGAACACTAAACAATCCCTCTTCTGTTGACTGTCAGGAGTTTTAGTGGATTGTTTTTTGTTTTGGTTTCTCAATTTATAATTGGAAAATTATAGTCGCCCCTGAGCATGTGATTCAATGGTGCCAGTTTAGCATCTTGACCATCTGATTTTATTTAAGTCTTTTTGTGGGTTAAATCCATCTACTCATTGTTGCAACTTTGTTGAGACAAGTTGTAAGCATTGGAATTATTTATACATTACTTATCACTCTTAGAAGATGACTGTTAATTTCTGACTAAGCCAGTTTTATATACTCACAGTTGTTTTGAATAGGTCCATTATTCAATAGGGACTGAATAAAACAGCTGCATACCTGTTTTGGGACTAGAACAGCTGCAAAGATAAATAAATAGAGTCAGTGCAGATGAGGGATATGTAGCTATTACTTTGGAACCAATAATTCCACTTATTTGTTCAATCCCCCTATCCTTCCCAGATGTCTTTAAGATCACTGTGTCTGATTGGCTTATTCTTTGTGTCCTGCAAATTTAAAAAAAAAATTTTTTTTAGTCTAACTTGATTTCTGATGACTTCATAGTCATTGACAAAATGTTTGCAGGGGGAGGATTATAAGAATCTAGAATTTGAAGTGACAGTTTGTTCTTTAAGGCAGTCAAGTGTAGTAACTTTCTCCATTGTTGTCTTTTATGACTGCGGTCTCTCTGAGTTGAATAACCCACTTGAATTACTCATAGACTTTGTAATACAATTACGAAGACTTTGTAAAAAATAATTTTACACTCTCTCATTTTCTCATAACTCAGTGGGGAACATACAAGTGGTTCTCGACTTACAACAGTTCGTTTAGTGACCATCTGAAGTTACAGCGGCATTGAAAAAAGGGACTTATGACCATTTTCACACCTGTGACTGTTGTAGCATCCCCGTGGTCATGTGATCAAAATTCAGATGCTTGGCAACTGACTTGTACTTATGACAGTTGCCATGTCTCTGAGTCGCGTGATTGCAACCTTCTGACGAGCAAAGTCAGTGGGGAAGCCAGATTCACTTAACGACTGTGTTACTCATTTTAACAACTGCAGAGATTCACTTAATAACTGTGGCAAGAAAGGTCGTAAAATGGGCCAACATTCACTTAACAAATGTGTCACTTAGCAACAGAAATTTGGGGCTCAATTGTGGTTGTAAGTTGAGGATTACCTGTACATGCCAAATGATAATATGTTTTTTTTTTTTTACAGCTTCTCAAATAAAGAATTTGATGAATCAGTTGGGAACCAAGCAGGATTCAACCAAACTGCAGGAAAACTTGTAAGTATAGCTAGGTGGCTCAGTGATTAAGACACCAAGCTTGTCGATTAGAAAGGTTGGCAGTTCAGTGGTTCAAATTCCTAGTATAGGTCTCCTGCGTGAACAGGGGGTTGGACTAGATGACCTCCAAGTTCCTTTCCAACTCTGTTACTGTATGATCTGAGTAGCATTTTAAGGTATGCAGGGCTTGAAGGCTAATCAGGTACTAAGGTTAATTTTGGATATCTTAACTTTTGAGGTCGTAACAAATTCATAGACTAGAATAATTTAATATTGTAAATAATTTCCAACACAAATGGGTTAAGAAAAAAAGGTGATTTGTGAATAGCTTAGCTTCTGTTTTATGAACCTGAACGAGGACCGTGGAGAAAGAGCAGATGCATAGATGAGAACAGGAACTGGATAATTTTGTATGATAGCGTTACAAGGTATCAAAAGTTCTAACTGGTTTTTCACAATACTGTGTGGATTTTAAAGCGTGCAAGTTCTAGAAATTAAGTAAAAAATAATAAGCATATGAACAAAATCCCCTTGTTACAAGAGCCAGAAGGAAATCAGACACCCAATTTTCCCCCAAGAGTTGGTTTAAAAAAAAAAGAATTAAATGTCAGAAAGCCAGAAACTAGAGAATAAAGAAAGTGACATGGGATAGCTTCTCAAACCACTGCTTTATGAGCAGAATCTGCAAAACTCATGTTCCATCTGTTCATAATGGAGTTACAGCAATTCTAAGAATAGGCTTGGGCAAAATCTTTAAATAACTTTCACATTCAAAGCATTTTTTTCACCACTGAATAACAAGGAGATCTGGGTTTTTGTTTTATTATGGAGTGCTGTTTAAGTCAGACTGAATGGAGACACTGTGAATCCAATCTTAAAAAAATAGTCAAGCAGGGGAGAAATGCTCAAGGAAGAAACCCAACTGTTGAATCCGATGGACTGGGTTTTGAAAGCAGGATGGATATCTACCGTATTTTTCAGAGTATAAGATGCACCTTTTTCTCCCCTAACAGAGGGTGGAAATGTTGGTGTGTTTTATACACCAAATACAGGTGTATATGACGCATACATTTTTGGCCTCCTGAAGCCCCGCCCCTGCATCCCATTTTTGTGAAAAATGGGCCCGTTGTTTGCAAAAAGAGGGTGCGCAGAGGGTTTGGGAGGCTTGCAGAGTGCTTCTGTGGGCTGGGGGAAGGCAAAATTGGGCCTT